>JASVVY010000047.1:0-59349 GCA_032158085.1 Aspergillus hortae
TGCGTCCTGCTGAGCGAAGGCAGGTTCCTTGCAGATACGATACCCGCATCTGCTGATCTTTCTCAGTGTATTCAGCAGTGGGATAAGCCTGAACGCCACATACGCTATACAGTACCTTCTGGTTCCCCTCAATGATTTTGGACGCGTCAATGCACTGGTGCCCGTTAACCAGGTGCGCGAGCCATCCCATCAAGAACTGGTGCCATTCGACAAAGCACGCAGGAATACGGAAGCCGAAATCTAAGTTAGCACATTTCTCACGAGAAATGCGCTTGGTTCTATCAAATGGCGGACCCTGGATGCATGTACTTACTCGACGACGCTGTCCCCTGTAAAATTTCGTAGTCTCTTCCGCGGACGAGTTCAAGAGAGTGCTCCTTACGGCCTATTTTACCACGTAGATACCCAAGACATTGTCTTTTTTGCTCAAGCGTGGACAAAATCCCCCACCTACTCCCTAGATTAGGGAAGTGTTGGTTCGCAAAGCCTACTGAAGCGTCCGAAGCCGGCTCGTCCCTGAAACTTCTGCCAGTGGAGGATGTTGTGTCCCTTCTGAAGCAAGGACCAGGCCTCTTTTTCTTTGGGGCATGGGGGACCGGTTACAGCTCAGATATATTAAGCATCGATAGAGATCTCGGCGCAACAGACCATCTTCTATTGCCGCAATTTGATGGCCTCGAACAGCGGTGGAAGTTAAATGGGGAGGCAGTACGAGGTAAGATGTACGGCTAGCAATTACAGTTTTGTGAACGTACGCCGGTTAGCGTAACAATATTATATTATTTCCGGCTAGATAGTATACTTGGAAGTCCGGCTGAAACAGTAGTTTTAGTCAAAGAGGGGCTCCACAAAAGCAGTCGCCTCGTCCAAAGGTCTCCGCGCCTTGTATACCCGCAAGGTGTAGAAAAACTTTCTGCTTGGATCCAGAGCTTCTGCCACCGCAGCAGTCGCAAGTGACCGGATATCCTTATATGACCAGCCATACACACGGCTGAACGGCGCCATACAGAGTGGCAGGATGCTCTCCGCAAAGGCTGTCCTGTACCACTGGACGGATGCCTTATCGTGGATGGGCAGCATCGACGGGTTCAGGGGCAGCACCAATTCCTCACAGCTGATCCGGCGAAATCCAGCATCTCCCAGCCACCGCCGTACCTGTCCTGGGTCATTCTCGATCCCCTTCTCGGATCGTTCTGTCGCGGCCTTCAGGCTTTGGTACCAATAACGGAGCGGACCTGGTCCCAGTGGCCGACCGAAGCAACGAGGCTCAAAACTTATCTCCAGCTGTTCAAACCAAGCACCGCGATGGAGATGTTCGTATATTCTCCTGTAGAGTCTCGGCCAATTCGTGACGCTGCCGCACCCCATTCGCATATGAATAACATCCCACTTTCCTTCTGCCATTAGCCAAGGAAGTTCATAGTCGAAAGGAACCCGGAAAACACAATTTGGTGAAGGAGAATCTGGCTGCATTGCTGACACGTCGACCCCCAGGACGTAGGCACCCGGATATGCTTTCGCCATTTCAATTGCCCAGAGGCCGGTCCCACACCCGAGATCTAAGAAGCGACCCGTTTCAGAATGGGGTACGTGAATCAGTCGGTCGGAACGCAGCGCTTTCATCACCATGGTATGCAGAAAATCCAGGCGGTCCTTCTCAAGTTCATCGCATGGTAGCATGTAGCTTCCCGTTCCTTGTCCCTGATATATACGACCATTCTCTCGGACTGCCGTCCGTATCTGGTGAGCGCTGCCCTGTATGTCCTTGGCTAGGAACCCCGCCCCCTCCTTATTGTAAACATTGGCAACCAGGGAGAGGATGCCACTGGAGTCGGGAAACGCAATTCCACGCGCATCCCTATCTGAATCGGATGCTGTCTTCCGGTTGCCATTTTGGCTAAGGTAGTCCAACAACATAGCGCATAATAAGCGATTGCCCCTTAAGATTGACTCCCGCTTTCTTCCACGCGACCGATATCTTGGATGAGGCGCATGATGTGGGCTATTCTGGTCGCACATTCCTAGGTCGGTTGGTAAGAATATCGAACAAATTAGACGTGATATGGCAGAAAAATACTCTTTTGTGGCCGTCCGTGTAAGACACGATTATCGGAGCGTCCGAATCAGCAGACTTTAGGAGAAAAAGACGCTGATCAGGTAATGGCACGGGAAGAAGGACCGTTCTTGAGCGTGTAAGAAAAATGGTGGGCATGCCTAATTGGGAGATGATTCCCCTCGCTCAAATATATTCCCTGAAGGAGGGAATCAGGAGAATGAATCACACTAGAGCTGCCCTTTGTCTGGAATGCCGGCGGCTACACGATACTCTTAAGCTCGGCCCGGGAGGCGGTAACCAATGAGAGAGCAGCACAGGTTTTGGTGGCGTTATGGTGGCGTACACTGTTTGACTGGCTGAAGTCTAATTCCATTATCGATGTAGCCTTTCTTTTTAGGAATACCGAGAGAGGGCACATCAGAACTCCAGTCCAAAATATATGGAGTAAGCTAGACAGACTTTGCTGCAAGGTACCCCACGATACTCGAATCGTCAGTCTCAAATGCTTGCAATCTACCGAGCCTACCGAGGACAAGAGGATGAAGTTGACAGCAGAAATAAGCGTCGACACCAATATACCTGAAATTATCAGACAGCATGTGGCCTTAATACAACATACATACTTAATCCGAACCTATTGGTGGGGACCAAAAACCAATCACGCCTAAACGTATGGCGTAGACGTTGATGGCACAGCCTTGTCAAGCATCCTAGTCTCCAGCAAGTGTACTTCTGGCGTAGCTTGGTCCCGTAGCAATAAAGAGCACACGCGAGTAACCAATGCCCTGTACCGCACAAGATACAGTCCAGTCGCACTGCACAACACAAATACCCAATGAATACTCTGGCTAAGTAGCCCGAAAGTGGCGAGCTTCGCCTCGCGGCGCCCAGAAACGGTCCGTTTCGTGAGGTGATACTCGGATTGATTTAGATCCACAAGTTGTATAAAGGAATTGTAGAGGAAATCCTTGCTGCAAGGTATCCAGAAAACAACCGAAGGATGAGACCCCATGTTCTTTGAGCTGGAGAGCATGAGGGTCGGCTTGGCCAGGATGTCGTCTCACAACTCAATCGTTTGGCTTGTCACGAATGTTCATCAAGATCAGGTATCGCGAACGTTTGCGTCGAATCTTTCTCAACCAGGAGTGTTGCCAGTGCCTCATGGTCATTCCGCAAGGCCCACGCAAGTGAGGACCATCCACTGTCATCTTTCGCATTGACATCAGCCCCTTTCTCAATCAGGAGAGTTGCCAGCGCCATGTTGCCATTCTTCGAGGCCCATAGAAGCGGTGTCCACCCATAATTATCGCTGGCATTGACATTGGCCCCTTTCTCAATCAGTAGCGATGCCGGTGCCTCGTGGCCATTCTCCAAGGCCTGTAGAAGGGGTGTCCACCCATAATTATCGCCGGCATTGACATCGGCCCCTTTCTCAATTAGGAGAGTTGCCAGCGCCATGTAGCCGTCCTTCGAGGCCTGTAGTAGGGGTGTCCACCCATAATTATCGCCGGCCTTGATATTGGCCCCTTTCTTAATCAGGAGAGTTGCCAATGCTATATGGCGGTCCATCGAGGCCTGTAGAAGCGGTGTCCATCCATAATTATCGCCGGCATTGACATCGGCCCCTTTCTCAATCAGGAGAGTTACCAGCGCCATGTTGCCATTCTTCGAGGCCTGTAGAAGCGGTGTCCATCCATAATTATTGCTGGCATTGATATCGGCCCCTTTCTCAATCAGGAGCATGGCGAGAGACTCGTGGCTATTCTCCAAGGCCTGCAGAAGTGGGGTTAATCCACTGCCATCCCTGGCATTGACATCGGCCCCTTTCTCAATCAGGAGCCTTGCTACTGCCTCATGACCTTTCCCTGACGCCCGTGAAAGGGCTGTATATCCTACTGGGTCCGTCTCGTCGATGGCTACTTTCATCCGAAGAAGAAGCTGGACAATCTTGTCGCGTCCTTCTTGAGCAGCCCATGATAGGGGTGTTCTGTTCCCGAAGACTTTCCTGCTGCTCGTACCATCCGTAAGATCTATCCCTTCATATATGCATGACGGTATGTCTAAAAGACTAGCAACTGTCTCTTTGCGACCGTTTGCTAATGCAGCAAATATCGGGTACTTGTATCTTTCGCCGGGCGCGTGGCTTTGCCGCTCCTCGTTGGGCAATATGCGGACAAGCTCTGAGTGCCCGCTGTCCGCGAGAATGTAGATGAGGCTTGCGCCCTCTGTATATGGAAGCGACTTCCAGTTTCCAAAAGCATTGCGGATCTTGATCCAACTTGAAAGCCGGAAAGAGAATAAAAAGTCTGCCTGAGAAAATTGTTTTGCGGCAATGTTGGCATGGTAGAGAATACATTGGCCGACATACTCCAGCAAAGGAAGCTTGGTCAAGATTCCCTTTACCTGGTCGAATCTTAGCACTGGTGCAAGGTTGATGGCTGATGCGTCCACCAAGGAATGGTTCATATAGAACCAGCAACAACTTTTGAGCTTCTCGTGGCCTAGGCTTTCGTAGTCCAGTCCGGCCTCAGGCCATAATTCATACAGGCCTTTATCTTTGATAAGGTAGTCTCTCACAGACTCGTGAATAAATTGCACGATTGGATAGACAGATTTTGTGACTTCCGCCAGTCCTTTCGAGCAATGAATGACATATCTATCGAATCGGTTCAGGCCGTCACTGGAATCGGAAAGGGTCGTATCTGGAATTGGGCTGTCAACAAGGCCTTTGAGCGACAAGCCACTCCAGAGGGCATGATAAAACTCTCTAGGCTGTAGTGGGCGTTCTGCATAGAGGATCCAGAGAATACAAAGCAGAAGAGCCTCTGTATCCTCATTATCACGTCTCAGGATGTCCCTGAATAATTCACTGAGGTCACTTGGTATCTCAGCAAGTCTCTTTTTTAGAGACATCCCTCCATGTCGATCCTCCTGGTTGAGGATACTGACAACTAAAACGACCCACATGAAGACGCCAGCCGCTTTGCGAAGAAGCATGGATCGCAGCTCTGCCGCAAGTGATGGGCTGCTAACCTGGAGACGGCTGACAACGTACATCTCCAGGTCTTCGGCATGGCCAGGTTGATCCTCCAGAGTTAGACGGATCCCGCGCCGAATGGCGATATAAGGGTAATGTCGACTAGAGAAACATATTCGGAAGGGGGCATCCTTGGCTGGAATTTGCTCCGTCAGGTCTTCAAAGAACTGGACCATGTCGATAACCTGCTGTTCATCACATTCGTCAAGAGCATCGACAAAACAAGTAAATTCACGTTGTCCGAGAGTAGAAACTGCTTTATGAAAGAGACCTTTCAAGCTATTCAAGGGAGGACAGCCATTGAGGCTTCGGGGGACCAGCTCCAAATCATCTAAGGTGGTCTGGAGATCCGGGTATCCTTCAAGCACCTGAAGTAGCAATGATCGATACATTCCGGTAATAGACTTCTCTAAATAATCCCCTCTGGCATTGAAGAAGAAGGAGGCTGTGACACTGTGTCTAGTCCGGGCTGTTCTCTTCATGCGCTCATACGCAACCTTCATGATTGTTGACTTGCCAGCACCTGGCTTACCGTTGATCCACAGAAGACCATGGTGCTGCATTAACGCCGCGGGGTCGAGCCATTCTTCATAGCTCGGATGGGTGAAAAGCCATTGACAAGTCTTCGAATGGGCATCTTTAATGTTGATCTTGCGATGGTCGATCTGCTCGAATTTGAGGGAATTTAATAAAAGTTGCCGGCGTTTGTCTGATAAACGGCAATCTCCATATCAATATGAGAAGCTGCCAATCTCTTTATCAAGTCCTGCGAGAACTTACGTAAATCATGCATGCATGTAATACTGACATGTGGATCAGTCATAGGTAGCTCTTCCAAAAATTCCCGGGCGTATGCGGCGGCTGTTGCTGCGGCATACCTCTGCCATTCCTTACTCTTGTGAGAGTCCGAATAATCACAGATTCCACGGATCGGCAGACAAGGAAGAATATCAATCAAGCCGGCCGTCTCCATTTCAAAGCATATGACATCTAGTTGTCGAGCCACGCTATCCCGAGTCATTCCATTTCTCATAACCTGGTTCCCTGAAGCTATTGCGCCATAATGGATCTCTAACTCGTCCCCTATCCGGCTGCTCCGTCTCACGAGCTTGGATTGATCGCACCTGTCACAGCCATGGCCTCTAAATTCGTGGATATATGTTGCGTGGAAAAGGCGATCTGGGATGTTCGGGCGACTATACGCGGTTTGACCGGCTAGCTTCTGTTGTAGGATTGCTGGGACTCGACTGGGACTCATTTCATGCTTCGAACGTAGGGCAGACACAACCGTCCCGAGCGACTGGTGAGCAATCCTGGGTATTGCTGTTCGCAGCAGGTGTCCGTCGCCAATAACTTTGCCAAGGTCGCACTGCATCACTCTTGTTCCAACAACGACATCACCCAGACGTAGATCAGCTCTGCTCGGTACACCGCCACCAATCCCTACCATCAAGCAGACGCGAATTCTAGCGAACGTTCGCAACATATTGGTTGCGACTATCGCTGCATTGTTTGTCCCGTACTGTCCATGCGGTAAACATGCAATAACCACATTGTGCTGCTTGATGCTTCCCAGGACGTAGGTATTGCTGTCGTCTGTATGCTGTAGCAGATGTTCGTGAACCTCGTCCAGCATAGCCCGAGCTGCGGCCATTTCTATGTGCAGCGCACAGATCCAGCCGACCGTGTACCAGTCATGCCGTCGACTCAAGAAACCGTCGTGTGACGTCTTCTGTCGCTTCGGCTGGTGCGATAAAATCGTCTCGGGATGCTCGCTGATGTCTAATATATCCTCGTTCATTTTGACTAGGTGCGCCTAACGATGATCCAGGAAGGGGCTATATTGCTCGGCGGATGGACAACATTATCATCGGATTCTGCAAATAGGACAGGGAAACTCTGAAAAGCAATGTTGCGACAGGGGCCTATCGAGACTGGAAGAGCTGGGAGAAATGAGCGGAAGGTACGCTGAGCTGAAACTGAGGGGCTCGTGGTACGGGGAAATAACCAGGCTAACCAAGGTAACTAAGGAATATCTAATGATCCGATCATATTGATGCAAAAACTAAAACCAATCACATCTAAAGGTAAGGCGAAGGCGTTGGATGGCACAGCCTCACAGCTCTCTGCCTTGCAGAGCGGCCAGGAATCTGGCGGTGACTGCTCCAACACACTCAAAACAGATTCTATTCATTGTAATATCGCTTAAAGAGGTTGTAATCGCTCTCTGAATCTCCAACAGGACAATGCTCATAAATCCAAGCACACGATGCAAGCGGCGATATGTCGATAAGGAAAGGCCAAATATCTCAGTAGCTATACTTAACGGACAAAAATCACGGCAAGGAGATTTAGAACATGATCTTGGCATATCCTCATATGTTGGAGAAACAGAGCATTCACAGCAACTGCTAACTACAGCGGTTTGTGCGGGAGATACTGAAATCCTCAAAATGCTACCTTGCCGCGGCGCAACGGTGAATATCTACAATTATCATGGGTATCATCACCTTCAACTGGCAGTGCAAAAGGAAAGACCTGTTCATGGTCAAGTTGCTTCTCAGTCACGAAGATATCAAGATTAATATAAAAGGACGAAGTCAGTACAGATTTACAGCTCTTTATCAAGCAGCTTATGACGGTTGTCTCCCAATACTTAACACCTTACTTGGTCAGGCCGATATTAATGTCAATGCCAAAGATGCGGAAGGGAGGACTCCACTTTGGTGGGCAATCAAGAATGGCCATCCTTCGGTCGATAGTGATAATGGCAAGGATTAGGGTGAGCAATCTAACATCAAAGAGTAACGTTGGAAGGGCATCACGACTTCGCGAACAAATCTATTATAGAAATACCAACGCTCTTGGTCTATCATACTCATGTCTATGAGGACTCAGAGGATCTTTCACATCAAGTGAAAAGCGCAAACCATCTTTTCACAATCCTACACTTGACGTGTACCTGACCAGCCAAATTAATGATAAGAACACGAGAAAGGACGCTTTTGAGCATATCCGCCAGTCCAACTGCCGTCATATGTATCGCCAAAACCTTTACCAAGCTCATTGAGCCCAACAAGCAAACAGATATCCGTAAAATGGAGTGAAAAGTCGTGCTCAGGGCTCTGGAAGAATGCCCCGGGGGAGTGATTCCACAAAAGACTAAGCGACCGTGGTGGCCTCATGGGTGTCCCACAAAGAAGCTGAATGTCCTCTCAAAGAGCGTGAGTCGGCGTGGTCCATATACATGTTAATACACCGGCCGAACACATTGACTAGTTACATGGCCTTCATGTGTTACTGTACCTCCTCAATAGCAGATGGAATACTGGAGAGTGACTGACTGTTTCTTTCCTTGGTTGTTCCATTCTTCTCAACGATCCCTTAAATAAACTAAGTCTATCCATAATATGTAACAGGCATGGCGTAGAGTGTACAGTAGCAGGCGCACCATGGCCCTGTCTTGCCCCCATATAGCGCTGCATAACGGAGTGATATGATGTGAGTCGGTCGTGTTGGGATTGGCTCCGTTCTTATAAGAAGTTAGGCTGCATCGAAGTTTCCACACCCGACGGCGTACCAGAATGGTGTGCGGTTATAGGTCCTGCATATGGATGTCAATCTGTTCTCCGGAGAGAAGCAGTAAAGTCGACTCTTTCTCTTTTGAGATCACCGCATGGTAGAGCGGAGTCCTACCCTGATTGTCTTGAGCGTTAATATCAACCCTGCTAGTGTCTAGAAGGACTTTCATAATACTCAGATGCTTATGTATTACTGCCAGCGGGAGCGGTGTTATCCTAAGGAAAGCGCCAGGGACGTCAGTATCAAGATCCCGGCGTCGCAGTAGCTTGGCGACGGCACACATCCTTTCCGCATACGCAGCATGCCATAATGTGGTCTCTCCTTGCACATTTCGGGCATTTACATCAATAACCTCCCTGGCCAGAAGTAGGTCGATCACTGTTTCGGACCCAAGTGCTTGATTTACGCGTGGAGTTGATATTAGCCCTATATCTTAAGAGGGACTCCGCAACGTCGGAGTTATTGTACTTTGCGGCATAATGTAGGGCTGTACAGTTTCTCTGCCTGAAACAGGATCGATAGATCAGATCTCGCAGGATGCTGTAAGTTGTACCTGTGATCCATGCAAAAGAAAGGATATCTCGTGGGTCATCGCACTTTTCTGCGATAGCAAGCAATATTTCGCACGGTAAATTTAGGAGGGTCATCTGATCCGACGAGAGGTAAGGAGACATCCGTGATAGAACATGGCCTTCATATGGTGCGGCAAAGAAGCCAAAGTAACCTGGGCAATAATTCAAGATAGCCCTTGCACTATATATGCCAATGTTTGTTATTTGTCGACTGAAGTGCCGCTGAAGTCAAGCCGTGAGAACCTTCGGTTCCTATTGGATGCAGGAGAGCCGCCGGAACTACTAAAAGAATCGTTGTTCAGCCAGGCACAGAGGAACCCAAAGAGCGAAGCCCTTAGTATTGTGCCACGGTACAGTGACTGACAAGTTCGGCTTCTACATGGTTTACGTTCATAAACATTCTCTCAGCATCACTCCCGCCGACTAGTTTATTTTCAGATTAGTAAATTGTTTTGGTATGTTGCCTGGTCGTATTCTTATTATGCAGTGCATAATTTGTGCACTACTCCAAGTTCGAGAACGTTGGATGTGATTCGAAGCATATAAACCGAAATTTTGCCAAGTCAATCGCTTCCTTTCCTCCTAGAATGCTTCTGGCCTCGCCTTTCGCTGATAATTGATCTCAGGTTGTACAGGACGACCTGAGCCGGGTTGAAGGAGTCGTGAGGACACGTACTAAATGCAAAAATGGCCATGCGTGACTAAATTGGATACTGACTGCAAGGGCTTGAACATACCACTTCACCAATAATGTCATAAGACTTTGAGGGTCCACTCCACAGACGCTACTGGTCAGACGGAGCGCCAGGTCTCAGGAACCACGGGTACACATGAAGTGGATGAGGAAAGCCACAGTATCTCAGGGGGAAAATGGGACGTCATGAGTATCCGGAACAATCTTGGCTACCTAAAATAATGCATAATTTATTGGAAGTGATAGACCCGAAAGCCCACCGCATGTTCCATTGTGATTGGCCAGTCCGAGATGAAAGGGACCGCGCTGAGCGGGCAGACTCGGAGAACGCAAATGATTCTTACCGCCTCTTAGTCGTCAGTACGAACATACTTCCTACAAACCTTCGCTTTGTGATGTCAGCACCCTTACAGATCAGGCCTCTATCATAGCCACAATGGCCGATTCCAAGTCGACTCGTTTGAAAAGATGGTTCCGTCAAACGCTCGGATCTCAAGGGAACACTTCTATACCGCACCAAACGGATAATTGTGTCCACCACCCCTCCGTTTCGGAATGTGCGTCAGCTGCCCGTGCCGGCGAAAGTCAGTCCCAGCCACAGAATCCATATTCTCCGCAAGACCTATGGCAGTCTGCCTTTGATCAACTGCTTGCGGAGGAAAAAAAAGCTCTACGAACGAGCGTTGTGTCTTCTACTACCGATGCGATCAACAATGTTATCGAGACCACAAAAGAAAATACGAGGAATACCAAGAGAAAGGGGGCATCAGAATCCGGAAGCCAACGGGAGAAGAAGTCAACATTCGAAAAGTTTCCAAAAAAATAATCGATGCCGCCCTCTCTTTCAAGGAGGTTATCAGCGCAGGGGTAGCTTGTGATTCTACGGGTCATGCTGCAGGCGCGTGGGCAATAGTGTCACTTGGCCTGACTGTATGTGGTGTCGAAAATTGTAGACAGCAGGGCTGACCATCAACGCACAGATGGCGAAAAATCATTATGACTGTCGAGATGCCTTGTTCGAGTCCTCAGAGTACCTTGCAGAGGCTCTTGCGCGATGCGCATATATTGAGCAGAAAATGCGCCACAATCGACCGGATGGAGACGACGTGGTGACACAAGCCATAATTACACTCTACAGAACAATTCTCCAGTACGCAGCGAAAGTCATGGCTAGCCACAATATGAGTACCGGGGACAAGTTGCTCGACAGTGTTACGGCAACAACCACCCAGTATATCACGGAGCTTCGGTACTCTATTGAGAAGGAGGAACAGAAGCTGTTCCACTTTGCTCAGTTACAATCAATTGAGGGAATCGAGAGGATCACAGCGTCCATAAAAACGCAGAATGAGGCTACAGAGGAGATTTTGACTGCCGTCGATGACAAACTATCAAAATCCCTCAATGCTTTGAACCTACGTTTCAGTCTACCTATTGCTGCGAATGCATTCTGGAACTCATACCAACATGAGGATCTATGCCATGAAGACACCAGAGTTCAGACGCGCTCCCAAATAGCACAGTGGGCAGACTCAGTTGAAAGCGAGTGTATCTTCTGGTTGAAGGGCGGGGCGGGAACTGGAAAATCCACTATTGCTCGGACTGTTGCGCAGGCCTTGGAAGCCAAGGGCCAGCTGGGAGCCAGCTTCTTCTTCAAAAGAAACGAACCCGACCGCGGCAAGGCAAGACGATTTATACCTACCATTACAAAGGAGCTTATCAAGCAAAACAAGGACGTCGCGTCTGGTGTTCTGAAAGCGATTGAGCACGACCCACAAATCGCCGCGAAGGACGTCACGGAACAATTCAACAAGCTGCTTCTCGAGCCCTTGAAAAATGTCGCTATGTACCAAAGCAGAACACTGGTGATTGTGATCGATACGTTGGACGAGTGTGAGAATGATAAAGAAATTGGAACCATCCTTCAGTTTCTTCCGCGGGTGCAAGAGTCCAGTAGCTTGAGGTTGAAGATTTTCCTGACGAGCCGTCCGGAGTTGCCACTCCGATGTTTCTTCGAAAAGGAGAGTTCTCACCAAGGCTTGGTCTTTGAAAAGATTGCCGAGGAAGCCATTAAAGAAGACATCATGCGGTTTCTAGAACATCGATTCGCGGAAATCGGAAGACAAGCGAACACCGGCAAAAATTGGCCAGGCGACGAGGTACTTGAAGCTCTGGCGACAGCGTGTACGCCGTTGTTCATTTCCGTGCTACGATATGCCGATTTATCGAACAGTCAGGAGAAGACCCAGTAGAACGTCTTGCCGATATTCTGAACGATCAACGCAGTTATGTGACAAAAATGGACAAGACATATGGCCCTATTCTTGACCGGATACTTCGTGAACGAGACGAGGATGAACAAGAGAAGCAAGTCGCGCGGTTCAAGCGAATAGTTGGTGTGATTATTCTCCTTTCTGTCCCTCTTCCAATCAACGCGCTTTCCGAATTTGTTGGCATCAGCGCCAGATCCGTCGAGTTCCTGTTGGATTCCTTTCACTCAGTTCTGAGAATACCGGACGAACAAGACCTTCCAGTCCGCATTCTGCACCTGTCTTTTCGAGAATATCTCCTTAGCACACAATCACGCTTTCATGTGGATGCGGGGTTGACGCACAATGATATGACATCGCATTGCTTTCGGGTCATGAACCAACATCTCAAACGCAATATTTGTGATCTGCAGAGCTTTGGTATACACCGCGAGGACATAGATGAGAAGACGATCAGACAATGTGTTCCGCCGCATCTTCAGTACTCCTGCCGCTACTGGGTATCCCATCTGACGCAAAGCAAGTCTCCTCTCTCCGAAACAGAGGTTTTATCATTCCTAAAGGCGCATTTCCTTCACTGGTTGGAGGTGACGAGCCTTATGGGGGTGATATCGGAGACTGTTGATATGATGAAGACTCTGCAGTCAAGAACTTATGTTAGGTCCACCCAATGGGCGTTTCAACCGTTACTAATGATAGGATAGAGCGAAAACAATTCCGAGTATTCAGAGTTCTTAAATGACGCGCACCGGTTTATCCTCCAGAATATTCAGGTCAACTTTACGCCTTAGGGTTGGTATTCACACCAACATCAAGTTTGGTTCGACAAATATTTGGGAAACGATATTCGCCCTGGATACGTGCGCTACCACGAATGCACAAGTCATGGGGTGCGAACAGACAGACTCTAGAAGGCCATTCGAACCCGGTTCAGGCCGTAGCCTTCTCGCCAGATGGTCGAACTATCGCCTCCAGCTCCAACGATACGACCGTCAAGCTCTGGAATACTGAGACAGGCGAGCAGCGACGGACTCTAAAGGGCCATTTGAGCTCAGTTCGGGCCATGGCCTTCTCGCCAGATGGTCGAACGATCGCCTCAGGCTCCGACGATGGCACTATCAAGCTCTGGAATGCCGAGACAGGCGAGCAGCAGCAGACGAAAGATAGTTCCTTTTCGGTTCACGCCGTGGCCCTCCATGCCAGGGACGGCATTCATGTGAATCCGACTTCAGATCTTCGGGCTACGCCTCATATATCCCTAGAGGGTCACTGGGTACGCTTTGGAGGCGAGAAGGTCTTGTGTCTCCCTTCTGAATATCGCCAATTTTCCTGCTTCGCTACGAACGAGGATGTGCATGCCCTCGGATATCGAAATGGTCGGATTTTTATCATCTAGTTGCTCGCACCTAAGTAGCTTGAGTTGTTACTATTCTTAGCCTTATTCCCATTATTTTTGCGTCCCTAATCAGGAGGTCCTCGGATGGTCGGAATATTTATACATTCCTCCCTGCCACTAGCAATGGTGTCTCAGGCCGCGGTATCGACAGCTTTGACCGTAATTGTGTACGCCTAATACTGGAAGGTCAGCTTTGCGTTGACTTGCAGAGGAATAAGCTGAGGAGTACTGTATATTTCGTTACATGGAGAGGGCATTTGTCAGTTTTCCAACCCCTTTTTGTAGCTCTGCTGCAAACGTTCTTGGAAATTAGGAGTGTGCATAAGGTTATGCATATATTGTAACGCACAACTCGATACATCAGAAGACAGTCGGAAATAACACACCAATCCTGAAGCCGACTAGACCTGAGGGAGACCTATACATATCTGATGGTTGCATCTATTAGTGGCGGGCACTATACAAGGACAGCGTTCTTAAGATGCATCATCCTGCGAGAATATGAGGGTAAATCTGTCCAAGCCATCATTTAAGTCGCAGTCGTTTTGATCGTCGAGGCAGAGGTCTCGCGAGGACAGCATCCTGGGAGTCCAAGAGGCGCGGGTCAATGTTTGCCGTCTCGGAGTCGAGAGATGAAAGGGGAGTATCAGTGCGCGACACGTTGTCTGACTCTAAAGCCTCTGCGCTGCTAACGGCTGAAGTATCGCTGGAGCTCGGCGTAGGTCTCTTGGGAAGATGTTGGAGTTTAATATGGACATCGTATTCCTGGATGTTCACTGCATGGGCTAAGAATCCAGTGATTTCTTCGAATTTGGGAACATCGCGGCAAGATAACCAATTATAACTGACTCCATCGCGCACAAGGGCGAGATGCGGCTCGATCAAATGACGACGTAAAGAGTCCGGTCGTTTCGAAGGGAACCGGTGCGGAGGAGGATGGGATGGCGAATCACGAGACAGACCATAACAGAGAATACAAACGTTCGTCGGACACACCAGGGTTTCCTCTTCAACACATAAGAGCTCTTCGGACTTCGTTTGATCAGAGTTATCGTCCGTATCCCACTGCACTCGCTTGCCCCGACGTGCCGGCTCGCAGAGCTGTGAGAGTGCAACCAAGTCTTTAGTGACCTGGATACGTCGTACAAGCAGCTTCTCCACGTCAAAGTCCTCCGTCTCAGGGCCATAAAAATTCTTCACGAGCCGTGCCAGCTCAGAAAAGGCATGATCTGGGATTGGAAGTTCCCCATCTTCATCTTCAGAGGCGTCGGGGGCATCACTATCTCCGCTGTCGGACTGGCCGAGGAGTTGCTTGGTTTGTTTGTCGACTTCCAGCACGGGCGCACAATGGAAATATTCCTCTCTGGCATCTTCTCTGGCACGTTTTGCTGTAGCTTTGGTTCTATGCGATTTCTGCATGGAGACCTGTCAGCCGAAGGACACTCCAATAACTCCAAAGAGCTCCCTGGACCTAAGACTAGACGAGCCTACTCTTGATGACTCCGCCGGAGCCCGTTACAGTTCGGCTATCGGTACATTGATGTATCTGATAATCGGAACCCGACGAGATATCGCGTTTGCGGTTGCAACACTGAGTCGATTCGTGTCACGACCGCAATCGCGTCACCAAGCCGCGCTGCAACGCCTGCTCCGCTACTTGAAGGCATTGTAGAACGTCTGCATCCTGTATCGAAAGGGAGATCTAATCGGCTATACGGATCCCGATTTTAGTGGATCGGTCGTGACTGACGGGACATATTCTACCTCTGGGTATATTTTAAGCTCGCGGGAGGACCCATCACCCGGTCGTCTAAGAAACAGGGGGAAGTTGCCACGTCTACTACTCATGCAGAATATATTGGCCAGTATAACGCCGTTTTACATCTGCAGTGGCTGCGCACCTTCCTGGATGAAACCAATCTTTATCGGTCACCGGTCACACACATTATAGCAGACAATCAATCTGTTATCGCCTTGTCAAGAAACGCAGAGTTCCATAAATGGACCAAACATTTCAATGTCAAGTTCCACTATCAGCGATCAGTGTTGGACGCTGGAGAAATTTGCATCCAATATGTTCCGACCAAGCAGCAGGCCACAGATGGACTTACCAAACCTCTGGGGCTTAAGGAGTCCGCATGCTTCCGTCAGTTAATCGGTCCGGCGAGTATTGCATAAAACACAAAACAGAAGGGGTAATCGTAGAGGGGTGCTCTTTCCACGTTTTCTCCCGAACAGGGTTTAAGTGGTTTTACTGAGGCCTAGTCGATTCTCGCCGGTACAGTATCACCGTGCCAGCACGGCGATGTTGAGAGGGAATGTTGTGAATCGAGGCTCGACCAAGTAAACAGTAGAGCTTCGTATATGCCAATCAATCCGGTATTCATCTTGTATATAAACCCTCATGTTCTCGGATATGAAGAATAATAACAAATCTTCCTCTGATCACAACACCAAGAGGAGACATATAAGACTAGGTTGCCAATTATGGATTTTGAGTTCGGCCCGCCGCTACATGTGTTATGGAATACTAATCAACTGATTTCAATGGCAGTAATACCATCACAAATCTCAACTAAGGAGACGTCTGACCAGCTCAACGCGATGGCGTTTGCAGGGGACCCTGTCTCCTCTACCGGAACGAGTCCCGAAAGCGGTGGGATATATTACTCTCTCATTGGCTATGATCCCATCATGGGTCAGGGGACACAAAAGCACGTCGCTATGGTCGGTCCTGTATATAAACTGCCAATCGGACTTTTCTACCTTCCTTAGACAAGCCTTTAATCAATCACGTCCACACCGATACAGCTCCTGGAACAAACAATCCCTGGCCTGAATGATCACCTCTGCGAAAACAAGACCAGCAAACCGTCCTGTGACAGACAAAATCTGGGGGCCGGAGATTCAAGATCTAGTTTCCTTAGGCGCGATAAGGGATCCTAACACCCTGCTCATTGCAATCTATCTATCTGGTATGAGTGCGGCTTTTCCTTCGTACCTGATTGAAGGATATACGACGCTCTCGGTGCAAAATACGGTATCCTCCCTTCGGTATCTACGACCGTCCAGAATGAAAATCTGAACGATGGTGCGTCTACTGCAAAGACGGATACTACATCGAACGGCAATCTAGGTCTCAGAAAAGATGATCCAATGCGGTGTCAGAGGCACCTAGCCAGCTGCATTTTATTATTTAAAGAGATGCAACGTCGAAGGAGCCCTCCAGCTTCCCAGCAACTCGCTTGGAGCCACTCCCCAAGAACAAAAGATTGTTGAAGAAAACGGACGATTTACCTGGACAGGCCGTCAACACCTACTTGCTTCCCTGCGATGAGGAGGAGCAGGATCGTCTTGATTTTCTTCACACTGTGTTCATGGCGGCTTTAAGTTACCCGGGGCTAATCCACGTCCCGCATCCTCCCAATGGTTGGTTTCTTGACCTGGGATGTGGAACGCGACTCCGGGCAATTGAAGTTGCAAAAGCATACCCAAAGACTTTTGTTGTGGGTGCGGATATTTCTGTTTGGCTAGTGGGGTGAAAAGGCTCATCGAACTACTACAGCCTCCACCAGCCTACAGTGAGTGACTAAACTGGCCAAGATGATGAGGATCTTGATATATACAGAGTTCGTTTCCATTTGTATCTCGTCTCTATCCCTTCATACAGATTTCATCGCCATAGGAAGTTTCAATTCTTTCTCATAGTCACATACTTCTAAGAACGTCTCTATTTGACCAACCTCAGGTGTACTTCTTCTTACTGATAGCGGTATTACGTCTAAGGGTATATTCTAGTTTTTAGCGGCTGTGACGATTCTAGGTAGGCTATAACGCTTATTATAATGTCTAAGACCGCGGGTCACTCGCTTAAAAATATAGGTCGGTTATTTAAGCTGCCTTAGTAACTATGAGATTAGATTGTATAGGAATAAGGATGCCGAGTAGCGTAAACTTATCTCGGAGAGTAAGCTCCAGAAGCGCGAGTTGGAGGCTGCGATTGCGCAGAAGACTTGATTATTGGAGTACGGCGGGTGTGTAGTAGGTGTTTGCTTGGATGGAAGGAGTGTAGCTGGATTTAATCAACAATAAAGAACGCACCCGCGTGGTAATAATGCACAAATAACCAAAAAAGGTAAGATAAATAAATAAAAAAAAAGGAGTCGGGCACGTGATCGGAATTTCCAGGGGGCCGACTTTGGTTCCTTGTTGACCTCCGGAGGCGTTCGACGAGAGACATACATTTCTAAAATGACAAAGTCACTCCCTCTTCTCAGAGGAAACAGCATCTCCTTAGAAGATGCCTTGACAGATGACGACAACATCCTCCATCGATTAGATTATCCGCAGAAAAAGAAGGAGTTCTGGTCGCACTTACTCTCCCATAAGAGTGACATCGAAGAATTGGTTTCCTTTCATCTTCGCGTGAAACATTGCCAGATAGCTAATGAAAATGACTGGTTATTTGGAAGCTATAATGTGTGCATTCCAGTCTACGTCAACCCACCGTCCGAGAAACGCGTCCTTGTTCGGATCCCCCTGCCCTTCAAAATTGGAGAGGCCAATAACCCCGGAAATCTGGATGAAAAACTGCGGTGCGAAGTAGCTACCTACATCTGGATTCATGAAAATTGCCCCACCGTCCCCATTCCCTCACTCTACGGTTTCGCTTTCCCTGATGGGCAGACTGTATGTAAGCCCAAATGGCATTGTCCTTGAACATTAACTAAGTGGCCTGTTTATCTAGTTCGCTGAAGCATCTTCTGTATCCTTCCTTTCTCGACTCCGGTGGCGCATAACACGGACTGTCCGTTCATGGCTTGGGTTTCCTATAGCATGCCCCTATGTCGGCCTCAGACGTTCGAACCCATTGACAACTGGGTACATGATTATCAGCTTTGTGAATAACGGTCAGATGCTCTCCGATTCTTGGGCAACACACCTTCTTGAGGACAAGACACGCAGGCAGACTCTCTTTCGTGATCTCGCAAACATCATGATCTCATTGAATCGTACCCGATTGCCGCAGATCGGTTCCCTGACTTTGAACAATAACGGCATAATCAGTTTAACAAATCGCCCCCTCACGCTACGACTTCAAACATTTGAAAATGAAGGCATCCCTACCATCCCAAGAGACTCAACTTACCAGACTGTGGAGCCTTACATTCTAGATCTGCTACAGTGTCATGACAACCGCATCTACTACCAGCCAAATGCCATCCATGATTCGAATGACGGTCAGGAGCAGTTTGCCGCTTTAACCATGATGCGTGGTCTTCTTTGTCAATTCGTGTCCCGTCAATATCGCAATGGCCCGTTTGTACTTACGCTTACCGATCTTCATCCGAGTAACATATTCGTTGATGAAGACTGGCACGTCACATCCCTTATCGACCTGGAATGGGCATGTTCTTTCCCCGTCGAACTACAAACGCCCCCTTACTGGCTATCTGGTCGGCCTATCGATGACATTGAACGTGGAGAGCATCTACAGACATTCGACAAAATTATCAATGAATTCATGGATGCTTTTGAAGGGCAAGAGAAACAGCTTCAAGGTTCCACTTTCCAGGCTCAGATTATGAGAACATGTTGGAATAGAGGAAGTTTCTGGTACTTTCAAGCTGCACATAGCCCGAAGGGACTGCTTCGGGTCTTCAACGAGCATATCCAGCGCAGATTTTGTGAGGAACATTGTACGCAACGAGTGTTTGATCGAACTGTCAGTCCGTACTGGTGCGTAGGAGCCAAGGAATTTATTCAAAAGAAGGTGGTGGAAGAAGCGGAATACAGGGATCGGCTGAGAAAACGGTTTGGCGAAGTTGATTGACGATACTGTTTCGTACGGTTGAGATTGTTCCATCTTGCTTCTTGTTCCTTTCCATGCGGTCTTTCTATACCAGGAAAAGTGAGACAAATGTGGTGTCGGTTTTTTTCCCCTGCTATCTTACCTATCAGTCCTTCTTATTAGTCTGTCTCTTCTTCTGTGCCTCTTGCCCTGAAGATATCACTTGTCCAAGATTTGGGTTGTTGGCTATTTGTTGAGATGGTAGTTCTATATCTTGTTTCCCTCTTGCTCGCCGAGCTTCTTCACCAGACGATACAGACATATTTATAAGCTGATTCTGTTCGACCCTCTTCTGTTCGGCAGCACTTTGTTCACTCATATTAAAGGAGATACGAAGCCAAAGACTGATAATGAGAATAGTCGTGTCCTGGTGGTGGAAGGTTGGGCTTGGATGTGGTGTGGTTTAACAGCGGGGCTGACATACGTATTATATCTTGCCTGTCATCCATATCAAGTGAGAGCGGGGTAGAGCACCACATCATGTGGCTTGGACACGTCGTTAGAACATTGTGTTATCCCTTTATTCCGGGAACTAGTGGAAGGTGGGCGCACACGTGAGGCAGAAAGTCCCCATGACAAGGGTGTTAGCGCATCTATGGAGAAAAGTGAGAGATTATCAGCCTCATTCAAGGTCTTCTCATCGACGTAGATAGGAAGAAACTGAAAGGGACTACAACATAGTAGAGCCGGATAAAGTATGTAGAGATCGAATGAGCAGTGGGGGCCAGGAGGAAGCAAGGTCACTCTTACTGCATTAAGGACCGGGTGAATGCTCGTCGGAAAGGAGGGAGAATCAAGAGGTAGTTCCAGATCAGGCGGCCGGTGCTTACAGTGCTATCAGGGCGCCATACCTGAAATGGCCAAGCTAACCGAAAGGGGAATTCACAGGTGCTCGCTTTACAAACTCCATCAGACCAGGCGAAGTGAGTGTCGTAGAATCCGTAAATTGTCTACGCATGGTATAGCTTTGCACCGAAAATCTGTGCGCCGACAGTTCCACCTTGATCCTCAGACGCCATAGCACGAAGACTCCATGATACTCGTCGTCCGACATGATTAGGTCATCCGTCCACAATTAGCCAAGATCGGCAGGTACCTTGGAGGAAGGGTCTGAGCGGAGGGGATATCTAGCCAAGAATCCCGGAGCTGGCGAATGTAGCGCGTCGGGGTATGGAAACTAGATGCGTTCGGTCCGGGTCGTCTCAGTGCTTAGGTTTGAGCTTCTATATGCTAACCAGATGATCTACTGCTTGGTACGTAACGGGCTCCCGTACATGCGATGGAGTGGCTACAAAACCTTCCGAACGAGCTGATACTTTCGGTACCTACAGGGATATACTTGCCCGTTTTCTGCCTACGTCACCTAAGTTTGTGTCCATGACGTGGCACGCCCGAGGCAGCACCATGGAAGCACGTGTAGCATCATCATTTGTTAGCATTGTGGCCATGGCCTACACCCACATGTGCGTTCTCCGCGTCACCGTAATACTTCACGACTTCCTTATATAATACAAGCTCTTGCCCAGACGACGAGAGATCGATTCCCTAGCCAACATGAGCCTCTCCTACAGACCATCCTTTCAACTGTACCATTGATAAGTATCCCTTAAAATGGAAGCCTTATCTCAATTGATGACTCGCACTAGCTTGGGTGACGTGTCGAGAAAGCCCGAGCAATTATTGTTTAGACCCCAAACAAACAGTGGATTAGCCGAAGGGGCCTTGAATAACATTCCCCCTCACCTCTTTCGCGTTGTATCTCCTCGCTCTGATGGACAGACGAATGCAGTGTGGGTACATTCGGAGTCAGCTTACCGAGAGAAGGCCTCCTCTCTGGAAGACATTTTCTACCATCTGGATTCCAAGAAAGGCAAGAATATTGCTCGTACACTCAATCACCACCTCCGATGGTGGGGAAAACGTGACGGCGTGGAGGACAATTTCGTTTCATGGACCAACTCCTTAGTCTTTGCAATCCAATACATCTACTACCGGCATTCGAGCAAGCGAGACGGATCGAGTTTGGATGAGATCAAGTTATACATCATCGACACGGCGAAGTTCCCCAGAGGCACCTTTATCCGGGACCTGGATCTTATTGACGCTTTCTACAACCTTGATGACTCCTATGGATTGAACCTGGCAGACCTCCGGTCCCTGCGCAATGAGCGCGGGTATTATTTTGGCGAATACCTCTCACAGGGATCATTGAATATTGAAGGCAAACATCAGGTCATTCTCGCGAAGGCTATCATTGACAATAGTCGGCTGCGCCGTCTACAACCCATATTTGCCGAACTCCGCACCGACTCACCAAAGGTGGAAAAGCCAGCATGGGGGAGAGAAGTTATTCGTCTCCGGGAGGCGATCTGGCAATGTCCTAGACCAAGCCAATTGTCATCCACTGAAATGTTCAGTCGGCTGCATGCTGTCGGGGAAATTATTGAAAACATCGAACCTGACTGGAAGTTTCCGCTGGCTGTATACTTCGCAGCCTTCATCGGTCCGGAATCAAGAACGGAAGACCAAGGGACAGCTAATGATAATGTCTTCTTCGCGTACTTTCGTTCTCAGTATCCAGGAGGTAAGCGCGCCCACGGTTCTTACCCATGAGAAACCGTGTTTTTCCCTACCGCTTGCACCGTACGATTTTGACATATGGGCAATATAGAGAGGCGAGAATGGTTCGAGAATCCACGACTTGACGCCGTCACAGCGGAAAGAATGCCGGAGGTGAAACGAGCCATGAATATTTTCCGGGAACTACACAAAGATTCTCAGTTAAGGCAGGCCCTGGGTGGGTATTTGACGTCAATTATTTCTTCCTGTCTCCGCTCCTAATATGAGGCCTAGATCTCGTGGCAACCGCCGAAACAAAGATTCGACTCTTACACACAAGAAACGTTTTCTCGGAACATGGAAGTGCCTTTACTGTAGCTGATTCGAACGATGTGCTGGCTCGAACTGGCCAAACCATCCTATCGAGGATACGCAATGTACAACAACTATGTGAGCAGGTCACACTGGCTATCTCAAGGGGCGAGTAAATGGCGGAAGGCAGCCATACCACGGTATAAGGATTCACAACCGCCAAAGGACTAGAGTTCCCACTTTTTGTTGTGATATAAGGCTGAGGGAGTAGTTAAGTTACGCATTTGAGATAAGACCGGAGCTAGCCGACGTTGCGTGAATTGAGGGTCGCTTTTCCAACTACAAAAACGAAAATTCCAGATTGTAGGATACTGCATAGTGGGGATCAACCAGAACAGACTGCAGGGTGGACACGGGATAATGATCCAACTCCCCTACACTGTTGCGCAATCACTGTTCGCAAGAAAGCAAACTTCCGCGATGTGATTGTATACTTTTTGACAACCCCCGGGGCAGTCCCCTCCTAGTCAGGCAAGGCTAGGCGAGCCCTGGGGCACAATCTCTTTAACCAGGCAGCCGGTGGCCGAACCGGCTGCGGTGTTGTACTTCAGGTCCACCAATGGAACAATCGATTGGCACTATGCAAATGACGTGTCTGGGTGCAGGGACATAACCAATGGATGTCGGAATGAGAACGACTCGTTTTTGCCTCATTCCAGGCATCCAAGCCACTATAAAAAAAGGCCTCGTTGTACCTCCTGCCATGATGCATTCTAGCTCAGAACGGTTCTGTCTACATTGTGGTTCATTTTCTTTACTATGGCCAATCACCCGCTATCTTCTCGAGACACTCCCGGGATCGAATACCATCAGCCATTGGCATCGTAAGTTCATTTACGATGGTAAGTCGCTGTGCACTGACTCTTCTGGCTACGGCAGACCCTATATACTCCCGATGGTGACCGTCAAGATTGGCGAAAAGAGCTACGGCGTCCCTAGCCAGTATCTTCGGAATTTCCCACAACTAGACAGGGACTGGTCTTCGGATCCATGCCTTGTGCTTTCCGATATGCATGAAGATGCAGGTCATACCGTCGTCAACTTCCTGTACACGGGAACCTATGAGACCACGAGGTCGACGTTCGATCAAGAAACAACCCCCATCGCAAGAGAATTTAGGAGGAGTGTATTTGTTTATCAGGCATCCAGAATATACAATCTTCCAGAACTCGAAGTGCTTGCGAAAAAGTATCTCGTACATTTCGGTGACTCAATGCAAATGTTCGACATAGTCACGGCCGCGAGGGACGTGTTTCAAAAACTGCCTGGAGACGAGGTTTGGTTTCCAAGCTATATCAAAGAACGTCTCAAGCAATCGTTAGCAACGGGCAGATCAATATCCAATATACGCGAGATTATTACTATCGCCGGCGAAGACCATTTTGGAACTATTTTTGTGAGGATGGTGCTCGACATATTTGCTGCGCGCTTGCACCAGTTGGAGAATATCATAAATGGGAATGAAGAGTTTCGTCGAAGACTCCGTACCGAAGAAGTTGGGGTTGGAGAAGTACCAGTCGCTGTCCGTGAAGACAATCCTGCTCCACAATCACAAGACCCTCATTCGAAATATTATGCTCTCGACGAGCCAGTCGTTGTCTCGTGTGAATACCCAGCTCCCGACGATGCAGTCCCCGCCTCGGGTGAATATTCAATAACCGAAGAGCCAGTCCCTCCCTCAGATGGATCTCCTGCTCCGGAGGAACCAGTCCCTGCTTCGGGATATTTTGCTCCTGAAGATCCTCCTGAAGCACCAGTAGTCGTCACGCAAGATTATCCAAATCCCGGAGAGCCAGCCCCTGTCTTGGATGGATATCCTGGTCCTGAAGAGCCAGCATTTGCTCCAGAGGCCTATCCTGCTCCGGAGGAGCTAGTACATCCGAGAGGTTCTGCAAGCAGTTATAGTAAGGTATTGTTGGCAGATGTCTCCCTCTACAGTGATTGGAAGATCCTTTCGTCAAAGACGAGGAGGAAGAGAATACAGTCTCTGAAGGCCAAAGGTCTTCCCGTTCCCGACAACAACGGCCTCATTCCGATCCTTGTGGACTGAGTATTCGGTAGGATACTGCTTGGAAGAACGTACCTTTGGCCGTTACCATGGATTTCATATAATGCAGCCACCTATACTGTTTACCGATAAGTACTATTTATTCCATTCTTCGTTGTTGCTAGGGGATCATACTGGGAACCTAAGCACATAGTTCTGTCTTCGGGTGTAAATCGTAAGGGGAGAGAAGAACCTGTGTACCGGCTGCCAGGCCTCAATACCAGGATCGGATAGTAGATTTTGATTTTTTCCTTGGCTGCAAGCGTATTCTCTGTGTCCAGCGGGTGGGTATGGCCATCTATTGTCTATACGGCGGAGACGACGGCCAGCTAAAGGATAAAAATTTGATGATAGGAGCTTTAGTCTTCCATATGTTTGGTGATTTCATCGTTGTCCAGTGGCATGTAGGTAATTGATCCGGGCCATATCCATACCTGCCTGGTTGATATTGTGCTGTTAACCCTGCAAGGATGTCATGCCACAAGTATATCTCTTTTCCCAACCAATAACCACTGGACACTTCGAATTGGCCTTTGTCGCTAAGGGATTCATCAACGGTGAGCGGAGACAAAAGTCCGACTATACATCTGTGCAGATCCCTTGCCTTCATTATAGATGGAATGACAGGTTGACATTATTCTACCGAATGAATAGCAATATGGTCCATATCGACCTACAATTACAGTCACATACCTGTAAACCCTATAGAGATGGACTACCACGGATTGGAACTACACACATTGTTTAACCTCCACACACGCGTCGAACAAAGAGCTATCGGTTATAAAACAAAGATATAATGATCCTCCTTTAAAGACATTCCACCAAAACCCTCTTCTTGCCGCGTGGTGTAGTGTAGCAGTGGACATCTTTCAGATGATATTCTAACTCGGTCAGACTGCCCAGTTCCAGAGCACAAGCGGGATGGCGACAATGAAATTTGCCCCCCAGCGCTTTGGGGGAGAGATGTGAACCGACGTGTGGAAACCACGTTGGTCGATCCAAGAACTGATGCATCCTTTTCGGAGGTTTTAAGGATTTATTGCCGAGGCAGAATGGACAGTACGCGGCTTTTGCTGGCGCATTCCAAAAATGATTAGATCGCACCGAAGCAGGTCTTCCGGCTTATCCAGATGATGCTGGCAGTGACCAGATCATTCCTGAGCACCTTGAACCCATAGGTCGCACTCGAAGCAATATTCTGCGTCACAGTGTTCGCCCATTTGGGAGATTCGGTCCTTGTAGCATTTATAAAGATGCGTCCACTGACGATGGGGCCGAAATCTGATTCTATAAGCACTTGCCGTAACACAGTGAATGGTCACTTACCTTTGCATCGGCATCCCACAGACACATATTCCCATGACAGGTCTCATTCCAGACCTGTACGCAACAGAGCTTTCGTACGTGCAAAGGACTTCTAGAGCCTTAAGGGCCTCACGGCCAGTATCGCTCAGTAGCGTCCCACTTAGGGGTAGGATTTGAGCAAGCCTGTCCCGCTCCGGCATTAGTCTTCTGACAGAATGAAAAAAAAAAGTCCGCTCACCGATGGTATACGGTTGGGTTGTGGGCCGTCTCGGCTGAGCTTTTTGTATCCGACGAAGCTCTTCCAGGTAAAGACTTGGCTTTCGATTGCAGATGCGGTGTTGTTGTTGCTTTGGGACGATTGTAAACAAACGTACTAAAAAAGTCAACAATGCATTAATTAGTAGACTTCCCCTGTCAAGCCCGTCCATCACTCCCATCAATTGATAGTATATTTCTGAAACTCTCAAGGGGATTGTCCTCTACGGGCGCTTGTTTCACACTCGCGCGTAGGACCTGATATAATGAGGCAAGGACATCTTGGAAGTGCTTAAATTTCAGCTTCCGACGCCTGTCATTATGTCTGTTGAAGACACAGTGAGAGTTTGCCTTGGTACATTCGCTGCATGGAGGCATTCCAGAACATCCACTCCTGTACGAAAATAGCAAGAGCAGGTTCGTCTCCTCGCATTTTTTTTTTGTGTGGTTTCACTGCCAAGAACTTGGGTACAACCAACTTCCTTGGAAGAATACGGTCTAGATGGAGTCGTATACTTGTTCTGTCTCTCCATCTGCGTTGAAGTCAGGAAAGCATGGAAGACAGGAAGAATTGTAAAAGCCCGCCGTAGCACAGCACTTGGTAGCTAAATCCTGATGTAGACCAACCGTGCCCGTCTTTTCAACAGTCCAGATCACTTATTTGGCTGTATCTCTGCGAGGAAACATTATGCTACTGGTTCCTTATGAAGCGTTCTGAATGAGGGTTACAGGGTTATTAGTACGCAGTTCTACTAAAGTTAGTGCTCGTCGTGGAGTCCACACTTCCTAAGGCACCACATCAAGTATACCATGGCGAAAGGCAGACGTTATGGCTGATGTAAATGGACCGAAACAGCTGTATGTAGGCTGCTATAGCCCAGGTGTACAGGAGGACATCGGTTATATACTCCATACCGAGGTGCCCGAGGCTTGCCTACAGGCAACTATACTTTCTGCAGCTTTTTGTTCCCGCAGCACTGAGCGTACCCACTCCATAGACGCGGGTGTCAAGCCATAGTATACGCTGAAGGGACGACATAAAATGGTCAATGAGAGCCCTCAAAATCCAGATTGTACAAAGGACATTGCTATCATCTTCACATTATCAGTAATCCGACACAACGACTCGATCGAAATATGGCCGAAGAGGAACTTGTTCGCCTGGACATCAACGGCATCTTTGCCATCATCACACTGAACAACCCAAAAAAGTTCAACGCCTTGACGCAGAACCTGTATTATCGCCTCATAAGCTTGCTTTGAAAGGCTGAATACAATACAGACGTTTATGTGACTGTCTTAATTGGCGAGGGCGCTTTTTCTCCGCGTAAGTTTCCTCCACCCTTTGCACAGAGAAAGGTGGGAATAGGAAAGAGAAATTGATTCCAGCTTCTAGGAGGGGCTGACCTCAAGGGAAAGCCATAATCTATGGAGGACATGCTGTCTCGCCCTCACTGGCTTCCTAAATTGGTGAATAACAACATCGACGTGGCGAGAGCGTTCTACAGCCATTCGAAGATTCTGGTCACGGCGCTGAATGGACCGGTCATAGGGCTTTCTGCCGCGTTGATATTGCACTCAGATTTCATCTACGCAGTATCTCATGCTTGGCAGTCGACTCATTTCACCTGTCTTGGCCTCGTTGCCGAGAGCGGCTCTAGTGTCGCCTTTGTGCAGCGGATGGGTCAAGGGAGAGCAAAGGAGGCACTCCTCGGCAGGAAGATCCCCTTCAGTGAGTTGGCTCAGGTTGATTTTGTGAACAAGGTCTTCGAAAGCAAAGGAAACTTCCGTGAGCAGACGATGGGGCACCTGCAGCATACGTTCGGCGAACATTTAGTGAAGTCGGGCCTTCTGGAAACAAACGCTTTGATGCGTTGTCGCTTAGTCGGGAGCAGGACGAACAAACGCCGCTCGAGATGTTTGGTGACCTCGACCGTTTCTGCCAGGGTATTCCACAGACAAAGATGGGAGAGGCCCAAGAGCAAGGCTTCTCGACTTTGATCTTGCTCTGTACATAGTACTGTACCCTACGCTGCACACTGCTTCAGTCATATGCATCAGCGCTTCGTTGCACCTCTCCTAGTATACAGTTCCAGGCTTTATTTATGTCCTCTCCTTCTTCGCCTCTCTGTACCCAACGGCTGCCTTGTACTGCCGAGGCCCACCGAGTGTACCTTTCCGAAACCCCATGTCCTCCATCTCCGCGGCAACAATCCCGCATCGGTGCTACTTCCTTCGCAAGGAGAAGTCTGCGGTTTCCATGATGCCCAATTCTGCAAAGGAGAGCCCGCGGAGTACTGGCAGAACGCGACAGTCCAGAAAAATCATGATGGCTGAAATGCTCTTTGAATGGACGATAAGAGTTTTCGATGCTATCTCCAGTATCTCCTACTGCTGGAGCTGTAGGACTGGGCCCGCTTGGCACGGATCTTTCAACGCAACGAGGCGCTCGGGACCGGGTGGAAAGCTGCCGTCCCCCAGCGGAGTACTCTGTATCGCGGGTTCGTTATTCGACGGCGAAGACACCGTGCTAAGGTGGTAAGGTAGGCCACGTCTGCTACGCCAGCTCATTAGCGAGCTTTTCGAGGAGGTCTTCGCGCTGAGGTTGCTGTATGGCTTACTTTGATCTCCTGCTTCCCCGCGGCACACAGGAAAGCTCATTTAATGAGCTGTTGGCGCAAGGCTTCGTTCCGGGAGAGCAACCCAGGCAATACAACCGCGCGGCCGTGCGAAGCTAATCATCGAAGATGACGATGGTAACTTGAAAGAGACCTGGAAATTCACAAGGGCAGACGTGGCTGGGATTATCGGAATTGGATGGAAGGTCGATGATGACGATGAAGGATCCGTCCAGCCCTTGGATTTGATCTGGCCGGAGCCCTATGCCTGCTATCCACAGACCCGATCGTTGGTCAAGTGAAAAGATGGTGAGTTTACGTTGGAGGACCGCGCCGTTCTCCGCCGGATCACACAAGGTTCAAGCTTACAGGGTGACAAGGTGATTTATCAGAAAGCCTTGAAGAGCGAGGTCCCGTATCGACAGGAACAAGGTGCGCCCTACAAGCATCTATTGCTTAAGTTGGCTGCGTCCAAAGCCAGAACTCCCGCCGTGGCCATCCAGGAGGAGGACGACGACGAGCCAGAGGTGATTACGGTGGTTTCACAGACACCAACCCCTACAATACCACGTCCGCAGCGGGGACAATCGAGAGTCCGCGAGGTCCGCTTTGCGCTGCCGCGCTCTACTCCCGCGCGAGCTGTCACCCCGTCGCAATCCGCTCCGCCTGCCGAGAGCCCACAGAATGAGGAGCTGATGTATCTAAGAGAGAGTGGCAGAACTGGAGTCGATGGCCAAACAACCGGGTCCGCGGTACAACCTCCGTCGCAGTGCAACCCGGCCCTGGGGGAACTACAATTGCTTCCAATGTTAAGGGTCCGATTACACGCCAGAGCCGCCTCGGCCGCGCAGAGGGCGTGGTAGGGGGCCGCAAGCCGGTAATGATATGGGACAATCGGTCTGGACAATGTGCTCCGGCTTACTAAACATGCGAGATCATCATCCCTGCCGGGCTGGTCGCTGGCCACCAGCTCGACGATTTTCTATATGGCTGAATCTTTCGGTTATCCTGGTACTACGGATGGTGTTCGTGCAAATTATCTTATCTCAACGGGAGATAATCGGATGCGTGATGTTATTAATAATCCAGTCTAACCTGGAACAGACTTCAATTTTTCCAAAATACCGAGGTACATTTATTTCAGAGCGTGCGATATTTTTTATCACTGAATATTAAATGTCCGTAAGTTACATTCAATGATATTTTCTGGACCCTGTATACCTAGCCATGGATTGGGCCACGCTGTACGGCAAATTTTATGGTGTGCGGGCAGACAAAGGTGATGCCAAAAGCAGCGAGCCTTCATGGAGTCTGTCCTGCCACGGCCTTTACTTGCTTTTTCGGGCAGCACTTGGCTCTGAAGAATCTTAACAACCGCTAGTTGAATACTCCGATCTTCATCTTCAAGCCATCCTCCTATAGCTTTCACTGACTCCTCCGACAGCGGCCCTTGGCTTTGGAGAGCTTGTACTGCCGCCTGTTGGACACTGCGGTCTTTATCTCTAAGCCGTCCTGGCACAGCATTCACTAATTCCTCCGAAGGCTGCCCTTGTTTCTGGAGATCATAGCTGCCGCCCATCGGATACTCGAGTCTTCATGCTCGAGCCGTCCTGCCACGGCTTTTATTATCTTTTTAGGCAATGACACTTGGCTCTGGAGTACCCGAACTGTCGTCACTCGGATATGTAAGTCTCCATCCTCGAGCCGTTCTGCCACGGCATTTACCGTCTCTTCAGGCAGTATCACTTGGCTTTGGAGTATCTTAACTACAGTCTCTCGAACACCCCAATCTTTATCTTCGAGCCATCCTGCCACAACCCTTGCTAACTCCTCTGAATATAGTCCTTGTTTCTGAAGGATCTCGACTGCTGCTTGTCGAATACTCCAGTCTTCATGTGGGAGACTTCGTCGCTCTACTTTACACCAGAGAGGCGGCTTTTTAACTGTCAGCTAGGAGGAGTCGCTCCAGGAGAGCAACCGCTTATGGTGGAGTAGACGTCTATGGAAGCGCTATTTGATATCGCAGAGCCCGATCCTGACGAGGACGAAGCCCGAAAAGTGAAGACGCTCATTCGGTGGATTCTGCAATACGTTCCCGTGAAACGGCCGTCGCCTGCGAAAATCTTGTCTGAGCCATGGTTCTGCGAGATTGACGTTAAGAGCGGCTAGACCAAAGGTGTTTATTGCAACCCCAAACAATGTTAGCCCCGTTGTGGCGGCCTATATCGTGCGACTCGAGCTCGGAGCAAATATGTGCCAGTTGTGCAAACACAAATGTTTGTTGCATGTTCAGTCGTGAAGTGTAGCTAGATTATGAACACCAGGTTGTCCGAGTTTGTTTAAACCATACGCAGGAACATGCAGCTTATACACCAGATCGACAGGTTGGCATGTTATGACTATAGCCAGTCATATGTCCTTTTCCCATTGGCCAAATCTTCACATTTTCAAATGTCCAACAGCACCGAATGTGGCTTTAACCGCGTGCACTGGGTTTTCCATGTGATAGTATGGAGGGCCAAACCATCAAGCGAGCTTAAGAAACGCATGAGATTTATTTCTTCACTATTTTGTCGATGGCAAAGCTGTTTTGGAATCATCGTTCTGATATGCGATGCTGAAGGCAGGCTAGCTGCCCTTTTTTCTAAAAGGTGAGTTGCTCCATTACGTAACCGGCTAAGCTATCGTCCCACCCCACTGGCAAAATGTTATTAAGGCAGTGCAGCCCCGCTGGGTTGGTAAGTTGGGTGTCCTTTTGTCGCCTGAAATCCCCTTGATATCATTTGAACCCGCCAGATCATGAGAAATATTACACTCTCATAATAACCAAGCGCAAGCTCTCATTCAGTACCGTTGGGCCTGCCACGACCATAACTATGTCATCAGGAAGCCTGTCAACAATTCGAGTGCCGTTCAACGAGAAGCTGCAGAAACTCGTGGCGACTGCTTGGAATGAGGTCAAGGCCGATGCGCTCAGCACTCCGATACCTACTGACCGTCCGATATCCCGATTTGTTCTCTCAGAAACCTGCAAACTTGTTATTGACTGGGTTTTCGCCGAGGTGAGTCTCGCAGGCTCGGGTTGTCGGGCCCTACTAACGCAGTAACGAGTCTTAGGCAACAAAGGGTGGCGATATCTCGAGAGAGTCGCTATCCAAATCATACGGCTACATTATCCACCGACGGTCGGTTATCACAAAAACGCCCACAATCTTCATTCCCCTGCATATAATGCCCGAGGTTTCAATACGGATTGATGACGCATCTGTATCGGAAGGCTTCTACTACAAAGTACTCAAGCAAGACGTGATAGATATCTCTGGCGAAGGAAGGGTTTTTGGCTTAGTGATGTTTGAAGGAACGGTGTGAAAAAACAAACAACGGTCGCATGTCAAGGAATCCCTAATTCAAGACTTGGATGCGAGGGCTGGACTTGATGAATACTCAAGCAATCATATTCTGTCGTTGGCTGCCACCATGAATCCAAGCTGGATGAACTTGCTCCAAGCTCATTTGGGAGGAACTGACCGTCCACGTCCGAATTTATGTCGAACAGCCCTGGTTGATATCCATACAACATATACCCCTGTACCTCTTCTGCGTTGAAATCAGATGAACCAGGGATGTAACTCGACCCTGAAGTTCCATTATGGAAATGCACGGGACTCGCAGGAGGTCCAGATAAATTATCCAAATGACAAGGACCGGGCGAAAAAGGGGCAGAAAGATCTTCAGTTACTGCTCCTCCGGTTAGGGCGCCAGGTAGGAAGCTTTCCGTAAGACCATCCTGGACTTGTTTTGCAACAGGAGGCTCTGTAGGCTCCGAGTGTGTGATCTGTTGGCCATACTGACTTGGCTGAGCGTATGTATCTGTACTAATGGGTCGCTGATTCTTTTGCGTCAACCGAGATTTGGCCATTCGATTGCCAGTTTTAGGCATATTACCCCAGAGGCGGGCAACGGAATTTGGTCGTGTATACCCGGCAGCCACTAAGGCAGGATCTTGAACATCGCCGTTATCGTTTCGTGGTGGTTCGCGGAAAGTAGTCTTTTCCGGTTGCGTGGTTTCATGCTGGGAGCGTTTTCTCTTCGTTGAACCTGTCGATCTGGTTTGCTGATTATCCCGGCGCTTATAGACTAGTTCCCCGTGCGCCAGTTTCGCCATGTCGACGAATCGACTTAAATGTGTGAGCAAACGCGTTTTGCATGAAGCTAGTTCGGAGTATTCCCATCCGGATGCGACCAGAGCCTCGATTATCAAGGCCGTCACGAGAAAATCCATTTTCCGCGCAGCTTTTTCAGCGTCGGGGAAATGCTTGCGCCGAAGAGCTATCATATGGCTAACATCGACAGATGATAGGATCTTCTCCCAGCTATATAATATATCAGTACAGAAATCAACAAAGGATATGATGAGCTTACGCATGGTTGTTGTTACCAAGAGTAGCGATATCGCCTGGCCCGCACTCTTCGATAAGCTTATAATATAGTGTTGAACGGGAGTTGCTGTCCTTCAACTGCTCTCTGCTTATTGGTAGCTCTTGTGATAAGTCTTCCAGTACCACTGTCATCCTGCCGCGACCCTGGGATAGTCGAGTTTTATCGACATTTGACTTTCGGTAGTCGAATTCGTGACGCATGAGGATCAGTATCAACCGTGAAAGGTAGTTAAGAATTCCTCCTTTCTCTTCAACCAATTGTTGTCCGTGATGAAGCCGAAGAAAACGTGATTGGAGGTTTCTATTTCCGAAGACCTCACACTCGAGTTTAAATTCCGACAGACAATTGACCTGAATCGGTGTATCCGATACGTATGAGGCCGCTGCACTGGTGAAATTCTTCAGGTGGAAGTCGTTTATCGACCTAGTCTGTAGATACCTGGGTAGTTCAATCCCACTGTAAGGTTTTCCTGGCCGCGACTGAGCAAGAGCTGAGGCAGCTGGGTTGGTAAAAGGTCGATATGAGTATTGAGACGTGTCTGGCGATCCACTCCGGTTCTGCAATGTTGAAACCAATCCCTTTGCAGAACAATTGGATGGTCGGGGCATGAGTCGGCGCTGCGAGGTAACCTTAGGCTTGTCTGAGGCAGTGCTATCTTGGATGACATGATTTGGTTGGGTTCTAAGTAGGAAGAGCTGGCTGTGCTCTATCGGCGAACCACGAAGGAGAAAGAGTTGGAAGGTCGACTTCAGCTTCTATCATTCCTATCAGCGGTGTTAACGTGCGAGACAGATCGGAGCACTAGCCTCAGAATGAAGCACCATCCCTGGGGTCAGCAGCTGAAGTACTTCAACCACTTTATCCTCATCCAAAACCATTATATACCTAGAGTGGATTTGTAAAATAGAGAACAGGTTGAACTTTGGCAGCGATCCGTGAGAGTTATTCGAAACGATGAGTGTTGAGTAGGAGCCGGGGGGATGCTAGCCAGTAGATAATGGGTTCGATTCCCTTTACCCCTCCCTCATTCAGCCTCTTGGCGGTGTCACCTTGCGCCGCAGAGCCAATGGGCGTCTTTATCGTCAATGGTGTACGAAGACACAACTAACAGTGACTAGCGTCGCAGAACCCGAAGTATGTGTCATCAAGGTTGTGGAACTGTGAACAAGTAGGACACAATGCTATTGATCTGGATTGATCTTGGCTCTTCCGCTCATGCCTATCAATATAGCTACAATCACGAGATACTTCAAGTCGTAACCCGAGGTATTACGGAGAACTCTTGCGCCTTCCCTAGGCGAAGACAGGGATCTTAGGGTGTTTGCCTACGTAGTAAATGCAATAGGTTCCACGCAGAATTTGGTTGGCTTCCCGACTCGTCTCTTCCAACTCGGTACCGACTGAGAGGTATGTTAAAACAGCTAGATCTGGGACAAATTTTCAGGATACCTCGAAGTAATAGTATCTAGATCTACAAGATGGGAATATGGATACAGACGGAAGTAGTGCTAGCGATTCCCTCCTGTCAACCAAGGGTCTTGTAGAAGCTCCTTAGCAGTTGCTCTCTCTTCTGGCATCCAGGTCAATGCCCTCCGAATGAATCTAAGGAAGCCTGCTTTGTCTTTCAAGCGACATTCAAGGGCTTCCATTGTTCGAGCCTCTGGTATGGGCGCAAGGCCCAGCCATTTCCCTGAAGCGATGGAGGTTAGTACGGATCGTAGACCATAGTCATACAGTTGAGTACAACCACAGCCCAGGGTGCTCAACGTACCTTCGTCGTCCCAGAAGTCTGCTCTTCTCTCCGGGTTTTTCGCGAGAAATTCCACGGGAGGAGGACCTAATGCTGCGATAATTTGAGCCAAATGAGCAGCATCGTACAGATCGCCATCATCGTCACGTGCAGTAAACAACCTCTTTGGCTCCAGGAGGTCCCACGCCTTCCCAAAGAAACAAAGTTAGTTTCTCATTCAAGTAGCAGGATTACCGCCGATGATAGACTTACCGTGAGGCCGACGCTCCATATATCAACCGGGTAGCTCCAGCCCACATAAAGTAACGTCTCAGGGGCACGGTATTCTAAGGGCATGATATCCCCACCGTGAGGTCCACGACCGATTCTGGCTTCACCGAAATCGGATAACAGCATTGGACCTTCCTTAGGTCGCATCAGCCGGGAAAGATAGATTGTCCGGGTAGGGGACACTTGTTTACGGGGCACTGGATCGGTGTATTCCTTCTCTTCAATGGACTGAAAAACGTTATTATCAAAGACACCAAGCAGCATATTCCCGGGGTGGATATCTAGATTCAACCATAGTCCAGTTAGGGCCGAGTTCAAATGGACTTTCTTTGACAGGACAGATACCGGTGTGGACGATCTCCCCACGTGTATGTAGGAAATCAAGAGCCTTCAAGAGCTCAACGATAGCACCCCTGACGAAATCTTCGTCAAATCCTTCCGGGCGAAATACGACTTTCATGTCGCGGAGGCTCATTTGTGCGGGTTCAAAGACAAGGACAATATGGTCGCCATCAGGACCATTAACGGCGAACGAATCCAACAGTCTGCGCACATTGCCTCGCCCTTCGTGTGTAGTGTCCTTTATACGACTGGCGATATGGTGGTATGATGGCAGTTCACGGTGAACTAACGATGTACGCACATAAACTTTCAGCGCGACGTACTGGTGTGCTCTGTAACAATTAGCTCGGCTATAGAACAGTAGAGCATTATAATGCATGCCTCAAGTCTCGAGCGAGCCAAGTGGTAGATGATGAACCAAAGCCAAGCTTTGCAATTGCTTGGTATCGACCCCTAAAGACCTCGCCCAGGTGAACGGGATAAAACCGGTCTGCTCTGTAATCAGGCAGTTCTTCCTCTTCCACCAGTCGTCCAGCGTCGATATGTTCGTATTCACTGGTGGGAAGGTCCCGGGGGCTTTCGGTTGCGCTTGGTGTTGATTGTTTGTTCCGTGAGCTGGAAGCAAACCCTCTCAGAGTAGACGCGATCGCAGACCACGGTGAGGACATTCTAACTCGTCGGACAACGGGATCTCGGATTTCTGGATATATGCGAATGCGACCCAATTGACCCTGAGATATAAGGGCCGGAGTCCTCTTTATAATGAAGAACATCATTGAAGAAATTGGCCAGGAGGAGCGAGCACACGCTTCTTCTAAACAGGTAATAAAGGCTGCGTGAACGAAAGGTGAGCTGCGTCATCCCGGGTTTGTCGCGGGGCCTTCTCCCAAAACAGAGATAGACCCACATAAAGATCGACTATTGGTCAGCCGTACGTACAGTCTTGGCCAATCATCAATATCTTCGGCTGCTTGACATGGTACCCAGGAACTCGCCTCTACCATTAGCTCCACTAGTTCTCGCAATACAAAATTTCGTTGGGCGGTGTACTATTGAGGTTGGATGAGATTGGCATTATTTAATTCTTTATCACGCAGAACACAACCATATGTATCTACAGTTCCCCCTGTCTACGCCCATGAGAATCCGTGTAAGCTCTTTGTGTAATGAAATGATATAGCAAGTTGTGACTATCCTAGAAAGATCAATGCGCTGCTTGTGAACCTACGCGCAAAATTCATGACATAACATTGGAGTCATCTACGCGCCAAACACAGTTTGTGTGGACTACGGAGTTTAATTTGGAAACTGGATAGGAGGAAATATGTGTGTGCTATTTCACTGTATCTAACGATATCCCTCACGGAATTGTATCCGTGCTTCACTTCTGCTTGCTCCCCTTGCCTTTTCCTGCGCGACTCTCGGCCAACTTGTACGTCCCATTCTCATGAACGTGGCCGCTGAGAAGCCGAGTCCCATTCTGGCTGTAGAATGCGATCGTGAGGACGTCGTCGGGGTCGGAAGGATCTTTGGAGGATTTGTGAGCCTTGGCTCCCCTATGATCTCTGATTAGAAACGGAATCGACTCTGCGTATGGCTTGCATATCATACTGTATCTCGTATCCAACTGTGGTGTCATACTGTTGGCAGTCAGTAGAATGGCAGTAAGGGATGGTCATTGCACCTGCCTGAGACTCCACGTCGTCTCTTATCTTTGTCACTGATAAGACCCATTGGTCACCATTGGGTCCATTGACAGATCGAACATCCTCCAGAGTCACCTTGCCAACAAGGTTGAGGAGTCTTCGACCAGCACTTGAGGAGAAATTGCGAATGTTTTGTAGAGACATTGCAAGCAAGGCCTTGCATACAGCAGGAGTCAAGCCAGAAAGAGTGTCCACAGAGCGTGTCAATTCACGATTCAACATACGACTCCTGTGGCTATTTATGTTGTGACTATATCCTTATGCCGCGTATGAACAGCCGCTCACTTGTTCGATAGTAATTACTTGGCCAATCACTTCCTAGTCCCAAATCGTTCTCGCCAGCACATTGTGTGGCGGTCACGGCGACGCACACTAGTGGGCGTCGTAGACTGTTCATTGGATGGCTTGGTGATATGAGACGAATCTTCCAATCTTCCCAAGGAGGTGTATCCAAGGGCCCATTAGCGATCGAGATGGATGAACATTATATGATTGTTGAGAGCCAACTATATGGTAGATCGGAAAAGCAAAGAGGCGTGGAATGGCCCTCCATGTAAATTTCAGAAATGGATCTAGACCCAACTGAAACTGCTTTTGCACCTGTTCAGCTCACTGAACATGTGGCCACGGCCAGCCGCGTACAATGTTTGAGGTTTCCGAGCCTCGCGGGCCCTAAAAGCTGACAGCAATCATTGGCCAGCGGGGAGTCGAGGAAGACGAACCAAACTTTCCCCACTTTATACTAGGTGCAGATCAGGGTCTGGACGTTATTCGCTTTTTCTTTCATATATTTCTTGTGATAGAATGGAGGAAGCGCTCAGTCTTTCCCCCTGATATCTCCGGAAAGAATGATGCCAGCAGTCCTTGGGAAGCTAGAGTTACTGGCCGTCAGTATGAAGTACTTATAAAGTCAATGAACTGCTCTGTGGCCTCGGGTCTCCCCTCGGGCATCGTGCAAATTGGTTCGCTTCTACAAGACTAGAATTCGAGATGGTCTTTTTCGATCTTATCACATCTTGCATAGGACCTTTTAAGGTCCCGGGGAAACATGTTCATGCGCGTCATGGTATGATCTCAACAGTACGGGTCTGACGAAGGCTAATATGATGATTTAGTTGAGGATTCCTGTACTCTACAGCAGCCATATCTACGTGCTGAAACCCAGCAAAGTGCCCCCAGCCTTGCCAGCAATCAGGTAGGATGCTGGTTCATTTGTGGAGCGAAATGAGAAACTTATGGCTGACTTTCAAAGTTGCGTACCGAAGGATCTGTGGTGACCATTACCCAAACTATATACGAGGGCTCGCCTGATTCAAAGATAGCCCCGGCTATATTCCGAGCTGTTGTCTTCAAAGGTGGTAAAGAGGTGCCTTGTACGCTGGAATATCAAGAGTTGGTCAAGCGCAGCAATGGAAGGGAGGCCCTTGCGCGGTTCAACCCAACGTGGTGACTATTCTTGCGAGAAGGCCTGGTTCAAGATCTGCAGAATATTGGGATCCCAACAAGGCCAGACATTTGTTACTGCCTGTACAAAGGATAGGTATCTGGACGTGTTCAGGTAATAGCGCAGTTGATCAAATCATAAATCTTCTACAAACAATCCGCTTGATCTTGGCTACTGAAGCCTCCGCATCGAAACCCAATCCCGACTGGGAAGTGGGAACTTCTGTTCCAAAGGGAAGAGTTTGGTGCCTAGCAGGGTATGTGCAGGGGTATAGTAGCTCTTCGTGGAGAGGGAAAGGTGTGGTTCTAAGCGAAATTTTTCTGTACGTTTAACTTAGCTCATATGCCTAGACACTGGCCTTCAAGCATTAGGCCACCTTTTAATTGGTATCCCTCTCAGCCTGGATACCTGGGATATCCAGGTGGTAGCGGAACAATAACCTCGAGCATGTCGCGGGATGTGGAAATTGGGCAACTGTGAGAAGGCCCTTGACCATATCGAACGGCACGTCCGTGATGGGCTACAAATCAAGATCCCTGGGCAAACCAAATACCCAAGAGCCGTCCAAGTGTGGAATGCAGAGGCTGGGGCATCGGAAAGGGCCGCGAACGAAGGCGACGGTGATGTTATCGACCTTTCTCGGCGCGGAACCGTCGCATGGATTGGCCCCGCTTAGCCTGAGAGTACCGGGGAAGTGGAAACTTCTGTTCGCAAAAGGGAGAATGTGGAGCCTAGCAGGGTATGTAGGGGTGTCTAATGGCTCTTCGTGGGGAGGAGAGATGTCGTTCCAAGCGATTTTTTTAACTTAGCCGGTAGGCCTAAACAGTGGCTCTCATGGATTAAGCAGCCTTCTAATGATTATCCCTTTCCGTAAAGTTAATTTAGTCGCAATCAACTGTTATCTCCTGCCGGACATTAGGAACAATCCAATGAGAGAGCGAAGTGTCTGGACACCGGGATATCCAATTGGTAGGGGAACAATAACCTCGATCTTAGGAGAGGCAGTCTAGCGGAGGCAGGTCGTCTGTAGAGTAGTGGAGAGTAGATATTTTATGCATCAAATAAAATAGAACTGATATTTCTTTTCTTGATCGTCCAAAATGTCTATAAATGGCAGACCCCCTACACTGTACAATGACACGGCTCCATTACCCAGCTGAATCCTTCCCAGCTACCAACATGTCCGAGGTTCCAATATACCACCCCCACAATAACCCTCAAATCGTGTGTGAGGAAATCGATCGAAGCATGATACTTTCTCTGCCCTTTCCGGATGAGTTCGAAGTCATGGACCTACGAGCACGCTATCCACGGCTTCGTCGGAGAAGCCCTATCGTCTTGCTGAAGTACCGCGGATCCAATCCTTCAGAGGTGAACAAAGAAGCACATGAGCGGCTCAAAATGCTCTTGAACCCGCTTGGGTACGTTATGAGGGTCGAGAAAATCAAGCCACACGAACCTCCACACAATCCCCCTCATGCGTCAGAGTGCGTGGTATTTTTTAAGCCGAACAACGGGATTGGTATGCCTCAGAAAAGCTTGGATATTGGCACACGCTAACTTTTAAAAGAGCCAAATAAAGAGGATAGTCGGGATTAATTTCTGTCTAAGGGTCTTGCCAGAGTAGGGCTTATACGACGCATGATGTCTAAGGAACAGGGCTTGACGCTCGTAACGAGGGCTCTACAAAGCTGGCTGGGTGCCATGGACTCGATTAAGGGATATATGCTAGTTGGAGTGGACTGGAGCATCGATGCGACTTTCGCAGTTCAAGGAGAGGAAACACACGAAAGGAGGGTAGTATGCAAATTTATCGGAAGACATTGTTGCAGCTCGAAGAAAATAGAAATATTATGTTAGGAACTACCTTAGGCCATTTAATAGCTAAGAATGCGACCCCCTTGAAACATCAATAGGAGCATGGAGACCAATTTCGATTTGAAGCCAAGTGCATGGACCCAGTACATGAGGCGCCTGCCACAGAACCGAGACCCATCAACAGTCTAAGCACTCCAATTCCAACCAAAACATAAACCCAACGGGCAAGACACAAAGGCTTCCTAGTCTATTTGTCAATCTCTTAGCTTGCGTTACCCTGCATCAGCTGATGGCACTTCGTGGAGGCGCGATCTCCGCGATTCCAGATGTACCGTTCCTGGGTACATGCTTATGTGATCGAGAAGGAGGGTATTGTCTAACCCCCTGGAGAAGATCTCTTCCTCCGTCTGAAGTAGTTCGCCTACGACATGGTGAGACGACAGTTGAAGAGACAACGCACACCCGACTCCAACCCGGATACGACAGCACGCAGTGAGGACGTCTCCACGCAGCTGGATCTGTACGGCGTCCTAATAAGAAAGGCGAACTTGGCCTACGCCTGTCCATTGTGTCTGGAGCCATACAGCAGGTATGATCACCTCTACGATCATATCAAGGAAAAAGCAGAAGAACATCACAAAGAGCTGCAGGGTCTGTGGTTCAGCAAACAGTGTACCGTCTGCCACGAACCCAGTGACCAGGCGACGTTCAAGCATTCACGTTCTCGACATCCTGAGAGTTATCAGATATTGATGAAATATACCTTGCGTATGCGACCTGAAGTGGAAGTGATGATCCCAAAAGCACCAGACTGCTTTCTACATGAGTTCTTTTTGCCTCTGAGACAATTAACTTCTATTATCTATTTCCCTCCAAAAAAACGAAAAACCACGAAGACTACCGCACGACAAGATATCGATGGGAATCAAAAGGCCGGATCCAATATGCGGCACTCCCCCCTTCCAGTTATGGGGCCTGTGGATCAGGATTCGTGTCCGTTGCACGCATATGACCCTCTCTTATATACCGAAATGCATGGTATGGGTTACCCACGTATGTGGAAGGTGTCACTACGCTAACGGGTATCTAGTGAACGAATTTGATTCAGGAACTAACTTAGAACCGCGATACCCCGCCGTTTCTGAGCCGCAGACGATGCCAATGGAATCATGTCACGAACACAACCAGGGGGATGTCAGCCTGTGCCACCGCGGCAGCATGACGCTTCTCGATACGCAGTGGCCAATAGATCTGAACGACACACGCTATTTTGCTGGAGGAAACATCCAAAACCTGAGCAGTGAAAACATCCAAAACCTGAGCAGTGATGCGGACTCCGGACATGTCAGAAGGCGTTGAATGTTGGCCTTCCCAGGGACGGTGGTTCGGAAGGGCCAAATCTGACTCTGATTTGGGTTGGGATAACCGTCAACAGGATACACTTTCCCCTGAACGAAATTGCCCGGTTGGCATATATTCCATATCCGACCTCCAAGGGCTTATCGTCGGCCGTCGTTGGTTCGTATATGAGGAGAGGCACATGGAGACATGGACGGGAGTGGGCGTGCACCCTATTTTGACCAAATATCCGCGATAATATGACTTGTGCTGGCTAGAAAAGTGTTAGACGTATGGCTGAAGGGCATGTAGGACAACAGCAACATACGCCGTCAACGATCAACGAAAGGAGTGGCTTCAGACGCTCCAGGGCGGCATAGTCGAGGGGACATTCGACGTATGCGGCCTCGGCCGGGCAGTCCCTAAACGCCTCCGTTTCGAAGTAGTGCCGCAGACTGGGGATGATTTCATCCCGAGCAGAGACGTGATGAAGCAACTGAAATGAAGAAAGGTGTTGGGGTTGCATTGCAACTCGATAAAAGTCGACGAAATGATGTTGATGGTAAATCGATTGCCTCTTACCCCGCCGAAGTCACATGCTATTTTACACAACATTTATTTGCAACCAACGTGTTCAAATGAAACTATCATGCCTCGCGGATGTACATTGGGGTAGCGTGTTTGGCACCCATTTTGCCATGGGCCAGTGGAAGTAAAGATTTCAAGGGCCGGGCCTGACATATATCGCGTCCTTGGGAAGCCCTGCGGACGCACCGGTTTCGACGTGCTCTGCTCATCTGCGGTGGACATTTGATTGAGTCCTTCCTCGTCGATAGGCTTCGCCTAACGACCAACAGTGCTCTAGGACTATGCTAAGGTTAGTAACGCAAGCAGGATATAATATGACGGACGATTTCACCGGAGAGGATCTCTTCTTCCCAGATTCCGACCTCGTAGTCCACCAGTCCATGGTTTTCCAGCTTGTCACCAATCTCAATTAGTGCGAGACCGAAGATTTCTATTTGCTTCACGCTGAGACACGTGCTGGGGGGAGGAGTGTCCGTCTGAAGCGAAGCCTGAGCTAAATCCTTCTGTCTCTGAAAGATGGCGAGACAGCAGATATTCAACTCGTACCATAGCTGGTGCTGCTGCGGATGGACCGCCGCGTTATCGTCCAAAAGTCCCGATGAGCCCATGGTTAGTACCTCGCTCAGACTCAACATATAGTCTATGCGGATTGAGACGTACCGCCATGCGCTGCATCACTAGTGGCCCATTGAAGAAATCCCAACATGATCTCTGCTGCATCATCAATCCGATTGAGACAACACAGGTGGAGAACTTCATCCTGATCCAGCGCAAACTGCCTCCGGATCTCATCCAAACCGACTGCAGCCGGGGGAGCATCTTCTGTCTCTCCCAATCCTTCGAACGTTTCTTCTGGAACCGCGTATTCCGTGAAATAAAGCCGTAGGAAGTCGGTAGAGAATGTACCTCCCTGCGATATATGGCCGTTCCCGTGGTACGACGACCTAAGCGAGAACAGAGTGTTAGTCAAGGCCAATAGAGACTACTGCCACAAGAACGATTGCATACGTGAGAAAGTCCTCCATAAGGATGCAGCATTCCAGGAAAGCCTCTTGAAGCAAAGCCAAAAAGTGACGGTGGCGGGAAGAATACTGATCAACGCCGGCCACCAGCACGGAGGCAGTCCGGCGGTGGGTATACGTAGCTGGGGTCTTCGCGAATATCACGCATAACTCCACCATGGGCGAATCATCTTCCATAGCGCGATTACATCTGGCGAGCCATGGATCTAAGCTATTGTGCAGCAAGTGGACCCTGGAAGAACTGATAGTCTGGGGTGCACCTCCTGGCATGCGCCCTGCGGTCTACGCCTATTGGTAATGGGGCCTTCGTAGAGCCAGCCACCGATCCACGCGGATCGATGGCTCTGTAGCCAGGCTTATGCATTAGATAATGGTGGTCGTCCCATCCACACACGCGAACGACGCCCCCGTGTAGCCCGTGTCCGCGTGTTTAGGATGATACGAGATGCCATGCTACCGCACAGACTCTATCGTACGTAGTCTAGCTGGGCTCCAGGATGCATCTACTCCCGCAGCAGCCGCCTAAACCGACCAGCAGGCGGACCGTTCCTCATCACTTTTTGCTTATGTGGCAATCGGAGAATGTCCTACGGCGGGTCTTCGGGGTTGGTTCCTCTAGCTTCAGTCCCAACACCTCACCTGCACACTGTCGAAATTATTGGTGTTGATCCAATCCGTGCGGTTCGTGCGTGAACCAGTGATCTAGATTCAATATAGAATGCGTTCTCCGCGTCCATCGTGACCCTTTGCCATTGTTCTGTGCTTATATATACCTAACCGGTCCACCGCTACATGGGCTGTTTTTGTTTTACCAGCCTTTCCATCCGAGACCCCGAGGCGTAGACCTACAAATCCTTAGTACCTTGCACGCGTGCTTTCTGTTTCCAACATGGCTACATCTGCCTCCAATTCCGTGTTTCTGTGCGGTCAATGCTTTGAAATCTTAGCGACGGTGCTCGGCCAACAGAAGGTTCGGAGGCTGAGGGAAGAGAATACATGCCTGTGCTGCCAAAATAATAAACAAAAAGGATTCTTGGTGAGTATCACATTATGTTGAAGACCCTTGCTCTGACGTCGGTCCAGGTCGACGAATCCTCATCTGATACCATCCAAAGAGCCTACCGCCTTCATCTCGAGCTGGAAGAGACGTACCGAGAAGTACTGGCGAGGATGCAGGAAGATGGTACTACCCTTTCAGAAGCTTCGAGGGATTTTCAGCTAACTCACTAAGACGAGTACTAGGGATATAAGCATGAATGTTCGCTTTGGGGGGAGTCCGAGGGATGGGGAGGGGATGTAGTGAGCGTCCAACTTCATCCCCACAGGGTTCAGCCCGACATCCTCTGTATGTAGAAAGGTCTAGAGACACAAATTGAACTAGCCAAGTGTGCATTGCCCGCGAGGAGGTTGCATAGGCTTCTGAGCCGGCGGCGACTGGTGGGCCGTGGCGTTCGCACACCCCTACATGTACCCAGGTTGGGTAGTGGGGTCAAGCCATGTGAACCATCAGCTCACAGCTTACCGAGATGATCGGCTGTTCTAGCCTACATTCCAGGTGTATCGCTTGATGCATCAGGGGGTCCGTTTTGCAAGGGGGCACTAACCCAATGGGGCGGATGGAAAGGCCAGCGAATCTGGCCATCTGATATTTCCTCCATGTCCATACCTGGTCACGGAATTCGACAGCGACTTTTCGACGCAATGAATCTGACGCCAGATTCCGACGATGATTCTGGAGTTGAGTTGGACAATGCGTATGTGGTTGGAGTCTCTTGGTCGGCCCTTCTAATGCCCTGCAGCTCCTTCGTGACCGTGGACGATTCCTTTAAAGAAACGGTCTATGCTCATGGACGCCATTATTCAGCCCATTGCCGGGACCGTCATCCCTTTCCAGTCGATGAAGTACGTACGGACGATCATTGTGTGGATTTCACCTGACGAGATTATCGCTAACTAAGATATGTATAGCGAGAACAGGAGCGGCAAAGTGAGTATGACACAACGCCATTAAGACACGCTGCTGACTGTCTCGTTGGCGAACAATTCCGTTCCTACTGCAAGCTGTTCCAAGGGAGGATATGTCCGCCTACCGTTGCGGCTGCTCAGAACGTCTTGGATATGAACACGGGGACAGGATGTTGGGCGATTGAATTCGGTATTCATATCTACGGGGTCTCTTCTGGCAACATCTGCTAATCGAAGACAAAGCCGAGACGTACCCATCGTCCAAGGTAAGTTCGGCAGGAACCCTTGAAATGACCAAGCTGACAGCTTAGGTCTGTGGAATTGATACTGTATATATGCAAGAAACCTGGTATGAATCATGCAAGAAAAAAATCGTTCAAGACGGCCTGACAAAAATAGGCTTCCGCATAACTGCGAGTTCAATCTGGAGATAACAGATGTCCCAGACTGGTATCGTTCATATCAAGGAATGGACTTCATCCACATCGGTCCGTTGTGGGGAGACCGGGAACTTTTCATGTGCCTTCTAGATGGGGCCTACCGGTATGACCTCGTTCACTGGATGGGACGCATCCTAACATTGTCGCAAGGTGCTGCTCACCAAACGGCATGGTGGAAATCTGGGACAGTCGGGTTCAGTTCCAGGAACCTCAGGGCCGCAGCGCCCTTCACCTTCTATACGGACTTTTGAAAGAGGCCTACAGACGGGATCATCGTTCAATCGATCTCCCCCTTCTCTATCTGTCGGAGATGGGAGGCCGCGGATTCCGCAATGTCACAGAGCATGTTTACAGGCTTCCACTCAACATGGACCTGCCAGAACCCGCAAAGTCAGTGATCAAAAGTTGGGAGGAGGGGTTTGAAGCGTACAGCCTTGAATTGCTGGCTAGGTACCTTGGAATGCGCGACCTCCAGGTCCTGCTCTTGTGTGCAGCCGCACGTCGAGCCCTGCGACGGGGAGTTGATGGCTGGCTTGAGATGTAGGTTACAACCGGCTATGGATCTGGAGCTTGCTGACGAAAACAGTCGCGTTACCTGTGGAGAAAAACCGTCAAAAACCCCGTGACATTCGTCCATACTTTGCTTCTCATCAATGCTGTCGGAGAAAGGGATCGAAGCTCTGTCCGATTTTGTTTGTTTTTTGACATGTATACTAAGTGTAAATCGACTTCAGAAAAACTACGCTCCACGTATGCTAGGCACTACAGAAGGAGCAACTTGAGGTTCTATTAGACATCGACGGACAGGACGAATCTGATGATAAAGGCTCACGACATGACCATGCGGATTGAGTGGCTATAAAAGAGGGAGGAAGAGGAACGTGCTCCATTGGATAGTCAATAGACCAGGGCTCTGCGACCAAATCTCCGATTCGGAAGCTAGGGGACCACGAAGATCATCGCGCCCGAGTGCTGGGGCAGAACCGGTTATGAGGCGATTTGGCGGACTATAACCGTAGGAAGATAGGACCAGGACGATGTTGGAGACAGAATGTCGATCGTTTCTCACCGAAGGCTCTTCGTCAGCCCTTATACTTGGCCTCCCTTCGTCAAAGAGCAGAATACGAAAACCAATGTCCTGGAGACATCATGATGGGAATGTCTATCTGTCTTTCCCATCTAGAAACTGTGGTAGGTCGTGGCCCTTTGGGATGTAGCCCTAGTCTGTCATAAATATAGCTGAATCTATGAAACCCACCGAAAATTTTAAGTCTTCCCTGTCTGAAGATCCTGCAGAAGAATCTATATGGGTAGTGGGCCCCTACCAGATGCGGAAAGAGAAAGTAATGCAGTTCAAGTAAGTGGACCGAACTATCCATGCTGTCGCCCGTGGCGAAGGATCTGGACTCCCCTTCTGGGTTTGTGGCGTAGGCTCCTGGTTAGTGCCAGCATCAGGCTGTCGCTTCCTGAGCTGGTCGCGAGAGAAGAGGCTGGGTGGGGGCTTTTTCCCACTGACCGGGACTAATGCACAACCGTATATATGGACCGGGGCCCCCTGGAAGAGATCTCATCTTCACAGACATACCCAAACAGCTTTTACTCTCTCTCTCTCCAAATTGGTCTTTAGGATCCTGCGTTGGCTGGAGGCCCGTCTCATGTAAGCCATACCTGGCCATTTCCGATCTCGCAAGCCAACATTCAGCGTCCGGAGCGCTGCACTCGCCTTGCCTCTAGCTCAGCTAAGCAAGGCATCCAACAAAGGAATCCGGGGTATATAGCGGCTTCGTCACAACCCTATCCAAGTTCATCCTATCTTTATTTCGTCAAACTTCGACGCCCGCAGCCATGGCGTCCAAAAACACCGCCGACCATAAGACAACGCCGATGCGCTTTCTCTCCTCCCAAGACCCGCCTTGGCTGGAAACCAGACATCTGCCATTACCGTCCGTCCGACTACCCTCACTACCTACAAGAGACCGACAGACTACCTCTGATCCTGCCTCGTCATCCGTTCGACTAATAGCTCCTGGTGCACCTACTTCCTGGGAGCCTATCGCATCCGTGTTACCCCCGACTGAGATATTACAGCCTAGGTTGTCGCCAGGTCGAACGTATATAGCACCTAAAGCGTCGAAGCCAATTCCATCCGAGCCAGTGGGCTTTCAGCCCACGCCAAATTCTAGACCGAACCCGCACTCTCAAGATATTTCCCGTCCGACCCGTACCACAACATACAGCGGCTCCAACCGCTTCTCTCCAGCTATCTTATACCCCGGGAACCCGCATCCACCATTAAACATAATAGACCTGGCCCATGCATCCTCTGGGATTGCGAGTGGGAGAATCTCGAGGGAAGAGACGCCATGGACAGAGGTAACCGCACCGCCCGAGAACCCGCCCTTGCCGGGGATAATCCCGTGTACCCTAGACCTGGAGCCAGGGTCGTCCAGGCAGGCGGAGAAGCGCAAGGCCAACAGCGACGCGTCGCCGCGGTACCGTAACGGGAAGCGAATCGAGACAGCGTTTGAGCAGAAGATTGCAGCTCAGGAGCAGAAGATCATGGCCCAGCAGTGCGATATCCAAATACAGTTGGACGCCCTGCAAATGGTCGCGCAGGAAATCCAGGTGTTGCGGCAAAAGTACGACTTTTAGTGGACAGACTGATTTCCACCGCGAGTATATAGGCTTGTTCGATAAGCACGTCCAGAGGGATCGCACAGTGACAGAGACAGGATATCATGGAGAGGCTTGGTTAACATAAAGCGTTGGGCCTACATCTCCCGCATAATGCCTTTCTATGGGAAGCCCTTAAACAAGAGGTCATTACTCCGTTCTATAAGTCTACCATAGACGATAACATCGAGGTCGAACCAATTCTTAGCTAGAATTTTCTTCCCGCGCAGGTGCTGTTGTTAGATCTGCTTTACGTCTGTTGCTCGCATATTCCTTTATGTTTGTTTCTGCGATCTTTATTCTCTGCTTCCATATCATCAGGCTGAATACGATAATCCGTTACTGTTTAGGCGGGAGTAATAGTAATACCCCTATCATACTACGGAGCTGGGCGACAATAGTCTTCATCCCTAGGACACTCGTACCTGCTGGCTTCAGAGGATTGACCTGGGCCATTGGTTACGTCCAGACACCGCGTTGACTGGAATATTCGATGTGACCTCTCTATACTGTTCGTCTCGCTTTGTCAAGCTTCCTACGGTCCATATACGATGCTTAGCGATAGTGAACATACTGTTAATTGCGGGAGCTACATCTTGAAAGCCAGCGACCATGTTGAAAGAACCGAGTAATATCCTGCCATTTGACCAAGAGATGAAGCCACCGGCAAGCCCGATCAGCGTGAAGTAGCGGCTGTGAGAAATATGTGAGGCTTAACCTCCCCGCTACCCATGATGTCCTTGCACTCTGATGTAGTATCCCACCCCCTCCCATACCTGATGTCTCCACGGGTTAATTCACGATATGTACTCCGACTTGTAAAGTTTGTTGATATGTCTCAGTCGTTCCTTCTGGCAGCCCTGAGGAACAATACTCAGGCAATGTAGATATATGAGCCCGACGCTTGTTTTGAAGGAAACGAGTGGCTGAAGCCACCATTTGCTCGCACTATCCGTAGGGAGCCAAGGAGCAGCCCTAACTCTGCGAAGCGTATTGCCGACACCGAAGGTACTCCTAGGAGATGATGCTAGTGCTATTCATTCTAGAAGCACGTCAGCTGCCTTACTCCGTCCAGGGGGCCCAGGAACGCACTTGGCTTGCTCTGTAGTCTGGCCTATGAGAACAGACAAGCGATTAACGGGGTGAGTCCCAAGTATATCGTAATAAAGAATCGATAGAAGGGTTTTATATACATAACGCTGCGGGTCCAAATGGGGTTGTATCTAGGCAACGACATCTATTACGAGGAATGATATGACTTGTGTATTTAGTTAGCGGTAATGAAGAGAAGCACCGAACGGTACTGTAACGCGTTATCTCCTACATACTGTTTATCAAGGTCATAGGGATCAAGACGACCAGTCATCTGATAAGTGTGCCCGATCATTACAAAGGATCCTACATTCAAGGGCCAGTGACTGGGTTTTTTTTCGACGGTACTACAAGATATGGGGTGTCTAGTAAACATAGATATTCATTCTCATGAGTAACACAATCTAAGTCTGTTATTGCGACTCGGTCAAGTTGGCCGAGGGTGTACAACAACCGTAGTGAGGAGTGTTGAACGCTGGATTGTCGCTTCGAAGTCGCTCCTCTGAGTGCCAGGGTTCAAGGCGGAATGCGCTGGGGGGTAACAACGGAACAGTTCTTGGCTACGACTGCCCACGAACCCCACGGGTTTCGTATCGTTCACTTGAATTAGAACATGCCGATGCCTGTCATCCCCAAACCTCGCCAGTGGAATGCAGGGCCTATCCAGAGTAGTCTTGTATATTGCGAAAGAGCCGAATGGGGCGTCGATAGTGTAAACCACACTTTATCTCCAACAGAGACATCGAGCGACTGAGGCGAGAATGAGATCGTTTCTCCAATGTTCACCCTGACCATCTGAGTATGGGGACCAGTCGGAGCTGGCGACTTGGGGCGGCTCAAGGGAGCACTGGTTATGTTTATATTGGAGGACGGAAGCGGTGACCTTGTTGAGGCCTTCAGGATGGACGAAGAAAGTTCACCGATGGTGTCGGTCCATCTACCGTGAGCTTTGACGTCGTCAACCTTGATCGCGCGCAAGACGTCATAGTGAGCGAGGACGTCACCCTTGAGACTTTGAGTTGGCGACCATGGACGAGCTGGAGCTTGTCCGAGGCTTGGTAGAACATGATCTGGGGCTCTGTGCAGGCCGTGAAAAGGGAGGTTGTCGGCTGGGTATGGCTTGGCAAGTCCCGGAGGTGAGCACAGATGGCAGGCTTGACCTCCCGTGGAACTCGGAATGGGTCACGACAGCCGTCCCAGAAGACAGAACGATGGAAGTAGGCAGCTAACTCTATAGGTTGGTGAGCCCTCGTACTCGACTATTGGAAGACCGTGGAGGATGACCATTGACTCCTTCCTCGCAAGCTGAGTATTATTACCGGTACAGCACCAACCAGTTATTTACTAGTGATGCCTTTACAGACTAGCGTATTCACCTGATTAGGGTTCAGAAACAGCTCATTGTATTTAGAATATGGAATTCCATTTCGAAATCCTCTGTAAAGTGGCAGGATGCTCTCTCACCATACAAGGGCACATGCTATTAGATGTATTTATCGTACTTCCAAAAGATCGACATGACCGCTGATCCACAGAAGTCACTCCTACCGCCTCAGTCCTTTGGTTCGTTCAGTTTGGCTCGAACCCCGGGCATGGGCCAGTTCTGGTCCACTCTCCGTGGTCAGTCCCGCCACACAGCGATCACCCCACGATCTAGCGCCGGCCACGTCGACGATCTTCTGCGCTTGTCTTGAGAGCCTATTATATATATCTTTTTTACCCCCCTTTAGTGAACCGCGCGGCGATATACTGCCGCAACTAACGGGTGACGATCGAAGACCTCAACATCTGGTGGAGGCCCCCAATTTCTGGTTGGTCAATTACCCGAGTCCCACCGGTTTATCAGGGGGCTCTCTCCGTACGATCGGACATCAACATGCTGATGAGACCTATCTCCTAAAGCTTCTCTTACCGCCGCGAACAATCTGTTCTTGCCGTACTGGAACACCTCCGGGAACTTAAATACCGCCATCCCAGCGTGACTCTGAACTCAGAGACCAGGGACACACACTGACGAAGAAGACATTTATGATCACTGGGTACCTTGTTGCCGTCGGACTGGGAGCCGTAAGTCACCCGTCGAGAAGAAGCCCGCCTTCATCTTCACAACAGACCCGTTCCGCCAGCACACCTCCCCCACCTAGTCAGTGTGGTATCACCCATACTCACAGGGTGGAATAGGTGCTCAGGGAAGATACTACGTCGGTCATGTTTGACCCTGACACAGGTCATCAAGTAAGGTGTACCATTATCTACGGAGACAAATTGACAACACTGGCCGAAAGTGGAATAGGTATTGAACATGACTTCTTTTCCTATCGCAAATCCCCGTCGCAGAGGAGGCCCACATGCGCCTGCAGGGGTAAGCCAGTATCTGGTCCAGTAAATGCAGGGCTAATGGAACGCCAGGCTGAAGCAGCCAAGCCTCATTGCTTCCCTGAATACGGTTTTGCCCGCCTGGACGAGACAATCAACAACATTGACCACCAGAACGAAGTTGCAGCCAAAAACGTCTCGTGCGTGGTGCAGCCGGGAACCTGTGCTCGCCCATCCCATCTGGGACACTCTTCCATTTTCCTGTGCAATGCAATACGGTTCAATCATCCTAAACCGACAGGTGACCGCGACTGACGAGTAGCCACAGCAGGACCATCCTATCACGACGCCCTGCGTAGATCTCATCAACATCGCCCGGGAGCTGTCTGCGGCCTGTCGCTTCGGAAGTGATCATACGGGTGGTTACATGACTAACACCACCTCAGAGCCTGACAGCTACCCTTATGAGGTGGTTCTTGGCCATGACTCTTCTTTTGTGTCACATGGACCTGGGGAATTCTCGATTCCATTGTCATAACACAATTGAAAAGCCCTAAGGGGCTTGTGGGGGCGCTGATGTCACTAATTGGATGGCAAGTACCCACGGGAGTGAAGTGTTGGTTATTTACTTTCCGTCAAAATGCGTCATATATAGCTGCCAATCTAGAAATTGCTTTGCTTGACTTGAACACCACGAAGCCTATCGCAGCGAAGGGTCCTGCTCTGGGGTTGAATCCCGAGAATGCAATGGGCGTCAGAGATTCGGATATTTGCGTAGTATAGGGCCTCCAATGGGTGCCACCACCCACAAATGACGAGGCCAACTAGCTGGCGAAAGAAGTGATAGGTTCGAGGAAATGACACCTTTTTTAGTACCTTCTCTCGTGCCCATCCGGAAGAGTATTGTAAGCAAGTTGGAGGAGGAGAGGACCAGATGAACCCAAGGAGGGCATCTCCGCCAGATGGACAAAACTGTGTCTGCAACCTCTGTCCGAAGACTGTATGGGTCGATAGCTCCTGTGAAACCCAGCATATCTACTCGCATGATTTCGCGCCGTTCACTCTTAGACTGAAAAATATAGTACATAGCATGATGTTTTAAAACATGCTATATGTGTTTTTCTGCATTTGTCGATATATCTGACAGGATAGGGGTAAAAAAAGGTTTATAAAGTAAGATCTAAGACGTTGAATAAGACAACAGCACCTTAGAGGCTGCCTTGGACTTTGCAGAAGCGTCCCGGACATGTTGGAGTAACGGGCCACGCGGGCCCCGGAATAGAATACCAGGCAACTCGGCCAACATAGGCCATGACGGGGCTCTAAGTTCGTCGAAAGGCTTAAGGTGCACAGGGAAGGCATATCTAGAGAGAAGACAGAGGGAGATTATGCATGTCGCTTTGATTTGCGAAAGGTCAGAGTATGGATACACCCACACCCCCACAACCTTGTATAGGCAGTTGCCACGACGAATCATAACCAGCAATAATAGTATGTGACAGTACTGTAGAAAGTGCCCATATGCCCATATATTGGTAAATTTATAAATTCGGGGTAACTTTGTGCCTGACCAACCAAAGCCTTTTCAAATAGTCAATGCTCACCATAATCGGCTGGAAGATTGATTATATCATACCGGGAAGCATGTCCAGTTTACCGTCTCACTCTCTCTTTGCTCTAGGCGCTACTGCCAAGGCGCTATTGGGGAAAATGAGTGCGAATTAGAGGGCAACGAGGGCTGGGTGAGGCAGTCTGCCGAAGGGTCTTAAGCTACAAGTATCTCCCAAAAATTATTCAATTATAGACTGGTATGGCCAAGTTGATGGTTACGAAAGCCTAGGGCACTGTGGGCTGGAATATACTTGAAAATATAGGGTTACAAAAAAGGAGACTTCTTTGATTGGTTATATCCGGAATCCTAAAAAGGAAATCCGACCTGACGGGTGTCCCAAGGCGAGTATGTTGGATTTGGCCGCTGAACAAGAATACCTAGTTTCGGGGGGGAGCCATAGGGCTTGTTGCCCATTTACAGCAATCCATGATCGCTGTAAAGATAACTGTGGGCCCATATTAGGAGAATCAGCGACAGGACTGCCACAGCTAGATTGGATCTTAAATGATCCTAGGTTAGTGGAGAGGTAGGAGCTATCTTGCGAAAATTCCAGCTCCCCGACAACATCACCAGTGTTCACAATTTCCTCAAGAGCGCCCGTGGCTGTATCCCAGAGCCGTATTTTCTCATCTAACGAGCCGGACGCGAGCAGCTGACTATCGGGTGAGAAGGTCAAGGACAAAACTGAGTCTGTATGGCCCTCGAGTGTCTGCAGTTCTGCGCTCCAGTTGTCGTGAACCTGTGGGAAGTGACAGATCCAGTCAGGGAGTTCTGACTTGAACGCTTCACGCATTATTGCTGTTCGAGGTGCAAATATCAATCCTGCATAGTAGGTTTGAAGAGGCGCTTCATCGGCTATCTGTCGATTTCTCAGAACAAAGCGCTTTGCATCATGTAGAAAGGCGACCAGGCTGGAATCGTCATAATGCTCCTATCCTTATTAGTACTGATGCGTAGATATCCGTCTACCAATACTTACTGACACCATCATTCGGAGATTGTTAAGCATACCTATCATCTTTGATATAAGACCCAGCAGGCTCATTGCTTCCATCCAGTGAAGAAAATGTTTCTGGAGGAACAGCAGCACCTCTTCTATATCAGAATATGAAGTGTGCCCATGTTTGAGATGATGTGTCCAGTAGCAACAGGAGTATTGCAATTCCGATGGTAGAAATTTGAGGATATCTAGAGGATCGATTTCTGCTCTACGCGCTCCAGGTTCTGCTATATTGGAAATATCTCTCCGCAGAAGACGCCGCATAGTTCTCAGGCAGAATCTCGCAATGTGTTTGTGCTTGCTTGGCGCATCCACTCGGAACTTGGTTGTAGTCTGGACCAAAAATTCCGGAAATGAGAGATGCAGAATTCTAACAGGCTGATTTTCGTCGCTCGGCATGGTAAGAACCGACCGAAAGGAATCCAATCGATTCCTAATCTGGTCCAATTCTATCCCAAGAAACAGAGACAGTGTGTTTATAGAAAGCGGAACAGCGAGGAGGATGATAACTCCCACAATATCCTGAAACTCGTGTAGAAGTTGTTGTTGTTCCCTCTCGTCGCTCTCTTGGTCATCAAGGAGCCGCGTCAGAATGGGTAGATGTGTCTTATCCATCTTGGACACATATTTGGCTTGGTCCTTGAGAAGCTCCGCGAGGCGTAATTTAGGTTCCCATTTTGGGTTTTCGATGTAGCGACACACGGTGGCAGCCGAAATAAACAGTGGAACAGATACCCTGACTAATTCTTGGATGATATCGTCGCCAGGCCAGTCTTGGGATACGTTCCTATCCTGTCGGATTTTTGTAAATCGATATCGCAGGAAGAGACGTATGTCGCGTTCCGTGACCTCTTCCGGTATCTCATGAAGGACCAGATCTTGATATATATCGTTTCCGATTTCTGAAAACCCAAGCCTGATGGGGAGCTCCGGTCTGCTGGTCAGAAAGACCCGAAGGCAAACTGATTTTGCCTCCTGTAGACGAGAGAGCAATCGAATAATATTTCGAATATCTTGGTCGTGCTCACATTCGTCCAAAGCATCTATCACAATCAGAGTACTCTGAGGCAGTTGATCGCATTGGTCAAGATCCAGCAATGGTTGAAGGAGTAGCTTCTCAAATTGGTCCCTGAGTGATTTTGACGTAATGTCGGGGTCGTTGTTAAGTGCCTTCTGCACGCCAGGTCTTAACTCTGGTTTCCAAAGTATCAGTTGCCTGGTCAACGACGGGAAAAACTTCTTTGCGTTGCCTCGGTCCTTTTCGGCTCTTTTAAAGAAGAAGCTGGCTCCAAGCACCCTTTGTCTTCTGAAACAGCGCGAGATCGTCCGTGAGATTGTCGACTTTCCGGTCCCTGCCATGCCTTTCAACCAGAAAATGCATTTTTCATGAGGTGAATATGCCCACTTTTTGATCCGATCCAGCAGCTCGCGCCTAGTCCCTGGGAGGCACTCGTCATGCTCATTTGCGTATGAGTCAAAAGCAGCCCCTTGAGCAGCGTTCAACCGATCCAGATCAAGCTTTAGCGTGATGTTATTTGTGCTCTTCTTCAAATCTCCAAGCCGTTGGTGGATTGTTACTATAATGAGGATGAAAGTAAATTAGATCCAGCTTGTCTCTATACACCAACGGTCAGAAATGTGATGGCAACACTAACAGATCTTCTTCGCCAGCGTTTCCTGTGACACCTGCCCACGGGGGATATAGCTGAGCAACTCCTTTGTGTAAGATGCAGCCGCCAATGCAGCATATCCTTGCCACTGCTTATTTTTATGCGAGTCGGCGTAGTCGCCGATCCCCCGGATAACAATACACGGAAAGTCCTGCATCAAACCTGCAGCTTCCATCTCGAAGCACAAGGCACTTGTTTCTTTCCTAAGCTGCTCCCGTATGCCGCCGTGCTCAATAACCGTGTTTCCCGACGCAATGATGCCATAATGTGGATGTGGGTCGTTATCCTCACGTGTGCCTCTTGGGACCTCCCACTCAACCGGACAATCGCAACAAGTGGCTGCGTCTGACCGATGTTCGTACTGGATTTGGAACAGTCGATCATGTTGCGGACCTGGTCGACCGAAATTTCGTCGGGTCCGTGTAGTCCTTTGCAGTGCTTGTTGGATGTATGACGGGTAAAGTGGGTCGTCTCGCAGAGCTGCTGCTCTCATTCGGTTGACTGCAGCCAACAACAATCTGGGTGGGCTGTTTAATGAACCGGTACGGATAAGTCTCCCATTGTCATTGACCTTCCCCATGTCGTGCTGAAGTACGCCACCACAAGTGCCTGTCGGATAACTGATCACGATGTCACCCAGGCGTACGTCATGTGTGGCAGAAGGGATTCCTCCTCCAATTCCCACCATTAACCCAATCCGTAGCGATTGCGAAAACGTTCGCATCATGTGATTAGCCACAGTTGTCGCTGAAGTTGTACCGTAGGGCGCTCCCACGCACGCAATCACAATGTAATGCTTCCCAATGCGGCCTAGAGTGTAGATATTGGTGTCTGCATTATCTTGCTCTTCAGGGGACCCGAAACTTTCGTCAAGCATCTCGTGAGCAGCGGCGGCCTCGATAGGAAGGGCACATATCCAGCCGATTTGGTACTCCTTGAGTCCTGGAGGGTGCATCGTGGCCTCTTCAGAAAGCCTTGCGCTTAGACATGAAAATAAAATCGAAAGCTAGACTTTTCTTTAGAGCTGCTGGGACGGGCGAAGCAATGATGACACGACGTTAGCAACCCCCTAGCGCGACGTTAAAAAGAGGGGTAAGAAACAGCCGATAAAGTGTGCTGTGAGTGGGGATAACCAACTATGGTGCTTGGAACCCGGCAATAACATGATTAAATGGTGGAGGATAGCGCTTGGGAGTCGCTGTGGGATATTGGTCTCAAAGCCATTGTCCGCATCAGCTTTTAGGATTAGCGGCTTGGCAGTGGGGCGCAGGATAGAAAGAATGTGAGACGGTGAAACTGGGTTTGGACTTGACGGTATCCTTCGGGGGGAACAGTCTGTGAGAGTGTTTGGGATAAACTGATTTCGAATATTTCTGTACAATTCCGACGGTGTCCTTCCAGGCTATACGCTAGCAAAAAAGCGAGTCGTGGTTGATTTTAGGACGACGTCAAGCTACGACGTTGTGTGCCGAACGGGAGCTACCCGCGGCTGGGCCCAAGTTTCCACGGATACCCAAGAAACCATCGCAAGCTTCACGGGGGCCGACCTCGACACCAATACCGCTGTTGGAACCCGCAGAAAGACGCGGAAGGGAGATGTCTTCAACCTATCGGACTCGGCCGGTCGAATTACCACCAAAGAAGTATGAAATCTGATCGGCACGCTGAAGGATGTCATCCGACACCGAACTGCAGCCATCATAGCCTCCCCAAAATCATCACCCATAACGACCTAGTAATACATGGGTTCCAGATCGATGAATTGGACTATGAAGGCGAAAGGTAAACGACCGAGGAAGTTCACATCGCTAGGAATCTGGTTCAACTCGGCTGAAGGTTCAGAACATATGCTGCGTAGCGGCTCTACTGTCGGCCAGCATTATATTCCCCACGTGGTGCTACAGGAAATTGAAAATAAGGGATGTTTCAGGTGCCAACGTGTGGAACACGTCATGGTCATGCATGGAGACACCATGATGCGGACACTGTGCAGGGCAGCATGAAAGTCAACATTGCTCCCCGGGTGTGAGAGTACGGTACCTGGACTGCAGCGGTGAGCACCCTACTGGGCGGCGGCAGTGTACAGGACCGGCGACCTCAGGCACCGCCAGATGCTAGAGAGAAATCTTTGAATCCTACAGTCAAATAGATGAAATCGAGACCGAGAACGGAGGCGCTGATCAATGACCACCGATCTCCACTATTAGTGGCAATACTTTAGTGTAGATACTCTAGGATGGACAGTGACAGTGACAGTAGCCGCGCCAGAACGTCTGACTCGCTTAGATCTGGGAAGATTGGGGTGGTTATGGGGAGAACCACCCGGCAGCAATACGCTTATGCGGACGGTCTGATCTTGGTTCAAGTTTGGGCCTTCAGTAGTGGGTACAATGATACCCTGGGGGCACTGCCAGCTATCGCCCGTCTAGGACGACTTGACCCTGCCAGACTGGGCATTGTACCAAGAAGGAGCCACAAAGGCTTATAGCACTTTTCAGTGCCTCATTGTCGTGGAAATGGTCTATGAGAATCTCACAGGGAGATGCCAGTTTTTTAAGCGTGATAGGACGATAAGCAGTTGCCATGAAGCCGAGTATTTCCCAACACAGCTCAACCTCCTCTGATTCACAGATTCCTTGCATCATGCGTCCATATAGAGAATCAAGGCCGGGTGGAAACTTTTTCATTTTAGAACCTACGGGTGCCGCTGGTAGGAGAAATGGTCACGCTTAAGTAGTGTTAACCGGTGTTGACCATCCGGGGCAGAGACATACTTTCTGGAACGGTTGTTGCAATCCATCTAAGCCTGGCCTAAGCGGTGGCGTGGTTCCCGCCCCTGCCAAGCAATATGATCATTATGTAAGGTGGCCTTCTGTTTGGCTGGCTCGTAGCGATTCTGGAGGCGACACATTGGATGTGGTTTCTGGACTGTCCGGTAGTGTCTGCCACCGCTGATACGGCTCAACGCCAGTATCCAGTAGTCGGAAGTCAGCCTAGCCTGAACGATCTCCTTGACCTGGTTGCGGATCAACTGTCGAGCGCAGACTGTTAGTATGGCTTCTTTGAGAGCATCAACCATTCCCCATCCGCGAAGTGTTCATAGCGCCTACCAACATACCCCGCGACGGGTATTCTGGTATTTCCTTATTGTCTGTGCCACAACCCCAGACTCTCATGGATCGAACCCTTGTACCCGGGTTCCGCGAGGGCTTGTTATATCCGTTAGTAAGCAGCGGCGCACCCACC
>JASVVY010000048.1:0-69449 GCA_032158085.1 Aspergillus hortae
ATATAAAGAATCTATAAAAATTATTAAATTTAAATTATTTAAAAAAATAGAATAGTATAAAATAAATTACTATAATAATAGGCTTTTAAGGAAGTCTTCCTTAGTAACCCCGATATTATTATAATATATTAGATAAAACCGCGCTATTCTAAGAATAAAAGTTTCTTATTTATATAAAGAATCTATAAAAATTATTAAATTTAAATTATTTAAAAAAATAGAATAGTATAAAATAAATTACTATAATAGTAGGTTTTTAAGAGAGTCTTTCTTAATAACTCTAATAAATATTATATAACTATATATAATAAATTATAATATAATCTACAGTATTAATCTACAGTTAATATCTTAATCTATCTAACTGACGGTTAAAGATAGTTAAATAAATTTTTTACTTTAATCTAACTATACTAAGTCAATTAGATTAGAAAGAAAATTTTAATTTAACTGAATAGTTATAGTTAGATTACGGTTAAGATACAGCGGTTAGGTTATGTAACTCTAGATAATTGTATTGAAGGTAGTGGTGGGTCGGTCGATCTAGCGGTTAACGGTTGAATATATAGTAGAATATAAAAACTAAGTATATAACCGGGCCGGTATAATATATATCCGAACTACAGTAGATTATATATATAAATAGAAACGGCATATAATAGAGAGTTAATATTAAGTAATATTTTTATTGCGAACAGGAAAGAAAATAAAAAATTAAAATAATATGACAGTAAGATACAGTATAGAATTAGTTAGATATATTAAATATTCTAGTTATTAAACGCCCTAATTAGATCTTTAGAATCTTTAAAATCTTTCTTATAAATTTATTAATTATTTTTAGGCCTATAGCTAAGCTAGTATATAAGATATTCGATATATAAAGTATATTTATATCTATATTGAATTATATATTTATCTAGTAAGTAGTCAATTTTATATATATTCTACTTATTAGAATAAATCTTGTTGTTAATAATAGCGGAAAATTTAGAGAGCTTATAGTTAAATAAGTTAGGGGTTAATAGTATAGATTCTAAATAAGTAATAAATAGAAATAGATAGATATTCTATATAAATAGAAGATTAATATAGTAGGCGAGTTGTTCTATATATTTAATAATATAGAATAGGCTAGTATTTTATAGTTATAATTTCTAATTAACGCGTTTTATAAATATAGAATAGCTAATACTAGAAAGACTATAATCTAAAAAACTGTAGTATAGTTAGATATATATAATATTACTAACGCGGAATTTAATCGGTATATAACTATAGTTATAGATTTTTTATATATATATAGAGATATACTTTATTATTTTTTTAGTATTAATCCGTACTAAGAAGTTTTATTTAATAAACTAATATAGGAGATTCTATAGCTAGTATAGGTTAATTTTAAATAGAAGATAGTAAAATATAGCTTTAGTAGAGTTATTTAGTAAACTATTAATTATTAATATAAAGCTAGGTAAGTTAGATATCTATTTATATTAATCTAGTTATTTAATAGTAGTATAGATATAGTATATTATAATCTTAATAATCTAGATAATGTATTCGGTCTAACTATTAGTTTATAGATAAAATATAGTAGAATATAACTAATATATATATAATATAGTAAAAATATTTTATTAGAATATAGATATAAAGCGCGAGTCACGGTTAGAAATAAAATAATATAGTCTATAGAATATCTTAGTTATATAATTATATATATTTAATTATTGCTTCGCTCTAGTAGTTGGCGGTTTAGTTAGAGTAGTCTAATATAATACTAATATACTTAGAGAACTTATTAATAATAATAAATATTTAATTATATTTATTAGTGTTCGGCGGTAGCGACATAATAAAATCTATAGTAATAATCTTAAATAATATAGATAGAATCTGTATAGACTATAAATTACTATACAGTGTGTAGTAGTGTATTTTATTTTATAGATATATTAGATAATATTTAATATACTAATATAGAAAATAGCGACTTTAGTATAATACGAAGCTGTTAAATATAATAATATATTTATTAATATTTTAATAGTTCTAATTATTATAGATTATATAGAATAAATTTTTTATAAATAGATATAGAATATATATCTATAGTTCCTAAAAAATCTTATTTTCAATAACGTAATATTTTTTTATATAAAATATATTATTATAGTTAAGTTTATACAGTAAAACAGTCGGTAAATCTAATGCTTAATTACTACAGAGAACTTTAATAAAATAAATAGTATATAGATTGTTATAATATATATTAATAAGCTATTTTCTAAGGTTTCTAGATAGCTAAATTAATAAGACTGTATAAATATAGATAGTAAGATATATACTAACAGCACCGAAAGTAGAGTTGCATAACCTAACCGCTGTACTTTAACCGTAACCTAACTATAACCGCTCAATTAGATTAAAAACTACTTTTCTAACCTATCTAAGCTACCGGCAGTTAACCACAGTTAACTATTTTACCGCTAAGAATTGCTAAGAGACTTAAATAGGTAAGTTTATTATCTTATTAAGAAGGCGGTCTAAAGCGGCAGAAAATTCAGACAGAAATTAGACAGAAATTAGATAGAAAATTATTTAAATAGGACTAGTACGATTAAAAACAGTTAACCGCGGTAGATCGGTTAGATTATATAGAAAAGCTTAACCTAACCGCGGTAGCGTAGATAGGTTAATTTTTTTCCTATAACCTACCTTAACCTAACTGTATGCAAGTCTAACCGAAAGTATTAATTAATTTAAAGTTAGGTTTAACTGTATTAGAATAAATAGATTTAGAACTGTACTTAAAAAGACGCGATAATATATTAGTAATAGTATTTAATTTACTAGAATAGTAGTAAATCTAAAGATAGAATTACTAGATATATATAGAGGCGCGAATAAAATATAGATTTAATTTTTTAATTATAGTTATATCTATAGAAGTCTACTTAGAGATATTAACTGTAGATAAATAGTCTATATATATAATTATAGATTAATATAATAATTTAAGTATATAGCAGAGTTTCTAAAAAACTTAGATAAAATAGAAGACTTCTAGTTTAGTCGGCTAGTAGTATAACTCTATACTAATAAATATTTAACTAAGAAATAAGATAAATTAAATAATAGTTTATATAGGTAGAATAGATAGATTAGTATATTTATTATTATTTATAATATAGTATACTATAATACTGTAATCTTTATATAATATATTAAAATTAATATAGAAGTATTTATACGGATTAAAGTAGATATAAAAATGCGGATTTTTAAATATTTCTTATATTTTAAGAAATACTTTATATTTAGTATTAGTTAAATTAGTATATATATTTTTTTTAGTAAAAATATAATATTTAGATTTTTTTAAGACTATTTTTAAGTATATATATCTTATATTTCTAAAGTAGTTTAACTATATATATATACTTTATAATATAGTGACGGAACTAGCTAGTAAGATCTAGATAGAGTTGCATAACCTAACCGCAGTACCTTAACCGTAACCTAACCATAACCGCTCGGTTAGGTTAAAGACTACTTTTCTAACCTACCCGCGCTACCAGCGGTTAATCGCGGTTAACCGTTTTACCGCCAAGAATTGCCAAGAGGCCTAAATAGGCAATTTTATTGCCTTATTAAGTAGCCGGTCTAAATCGGCAGAAAATTCAGGCAGAAATCAGGCAGAAAATTGCCTAAATAGGACTAGTGCGGTTAAAAACGGTTAACCGCGGTAGATCGGTTAGGTTATATAGAAAACTTTAATCTAACCGCGGTAGCGCGGGTAGGTTAATTTTTTTCCTATAACCTACCTTAACCTAACCGTGTGCACGTCTAGATCTAGATAGTAATTAAGATCCTTAAGAGTACGCAGGAATTCTAATATATAAATAATAGTAAGCTTCTTTTTAGAAGTAGAAAGATCTAATATATTGATATTAGAGTTACATAACCTAACCGCTGTACCTTAACTGTAATCTAACTATAATCGCATAGTTAGATTAAAGACTATTTTTTTAATCTACCCGCGCTACCAGCAGTTAACTACAGTTAATTATTTTATTGCTAAAAATTATTAAAAGATCTAAATAAATAATTTTATTATTTTATTAAGAAGATAGTTTAAAATAACAGAAAATTTAAATAAAAATTAGATAGAAATTAGATAGAAAATTATCTAAATAAAACTAGTATAATTAAAAATAGTTAACTATAATAGATTAGTTAGATTATATAGAAAATTTTAATTTAACCGCGGTAGCGCGGGTAGATTAATTTTTTTCCTATAATCTATTTTAATCTAACTGTGTGCAAGTCTAATTAACATATTATTTTAATAGTTAGATATTTAGAAATCCGACGAATATTTTAGTCGGTTTTAAATAAATATTTAGATTTTGAGAATATTAGAGAATAACTATAAGATAGTACTAGTAATTATCTAATATCTTAGAAGTAATAATAATATTGTTAATATATATATTAATGAACTCTAGGTCTTCGAAGATACAGTCTATCTAATATTAAATATATAATATAGAATTAATAAATTCTATTAGTATAATGCTAATGATTTTTTATTTATAATAGCTAATAACAGTAAGATAATTTTAATTAAACTATCTTATAGGCTATTAATAGAAGAATTAATATATATTAATAATTGTAATATAGTAATATAGTAATATATATATACTATATTAATAATGTCGTTTTATATAAGAATAGAATATAAATTAAATATAATTTCTTTGTTTAATCCGCGTAGATTAATAATAATGTAATTTTTTTTAGTTTAATTATTCTAGTTAGTAATGGTATATTATATAACGAAGATCGGATATATTACAAATATATAGCTAGTAGCAAGGCTAAGCTTGCCAGCTTTATATAGTAGGTTAAATATATAGTTAATATATTTTTTATTTTTAGGACTAATATAGTAAACACGAGGTTTTAGCAGATAGTTTTTTTATTTTTCTATAAATACTTCTATTTATTTATCTTTAGAAATATAGATAGTAGAACTATTATTACTCTAGATATTAAACTATATAAGTATTTTGGCGAAGCGGTCGGCGTTAGAATTTTTATTATAAATTATAATGCTATTTAGTAGGACTATTTAGTTAGAGAGATTAATTAGAAAGATAAGCGTAGATTTAGATTTAATAATTATTTAGTATATTTATTTTCATTAGTAATTAACGCGGTTACAGTAATTATAAGGAAAAATCGGAGTAGGTTTAATATTAGATTTATTATTAGATAATTTATTATTTAGTGGCTTAGCTAATAGAATAGTATTCTTACTAATCTAATATATAGTAATAAAGTTAGTATTTAATAGTATTTTAATACAGGCGTAATAAGCAATTATAATTAATTAATTAGTTATATTATATATTTTTAATAAATAAAAAGTTATAATTAAGTATATATGTATAGATGGTAGCTCTATATAGAGTAGTATAATCTAACAGATTAAAAATAAAGTTATAGTTGGATAGTAAGTTAGTTTTAAGATATATAAATATAGAGTATATAGTGTATATAAATATAATAGTTTATTATTTTATATATACTAGTATATATTTGATTAGACTTACATATAGTTAGATTAAGGTAGATTATAGAAAAAAAAATTAATCTGTCCGCGCTATCGCGGTTAAATTAAAATTTTCTATATAATCTTACCGATCTACTATAATTAACTATTTTTAACTATATTAGTTCTATTTAAGTAATTTTCTATTTAATTTCTATTTAATTTTTATTTAAATTTTCTGCTACTTTAGACCACCTTCTTAAATAAATAATAAAATTATCTATTTAGGCCTTTTAGTAATTCTTAGTAGTAAAACAGTTAATTATAATTAATTACCGGTAGTACGGGTAGATTATATAGAAAATTTTAATTTAACTAAGCAGTTATAGTTAGATTACAGTTAAAGTATAGCAGTTAGATTATGCAACTCTATATTTGATATAGTAAGGCTTTATCTATATAATAATAGGAAATATTAGATAATTATATAAACTAATAGTAGTAAAATTATATTTCAAATTAAGATGGAATTCTTTGCTATAAATAATATTAGTTCTAATAAGTAATTTAGGCTTTGATTTATTAACTAGATAGTAAATAATATTAATTTTAGGGAACGTATTAGCGGAGCTATTATTAGTAAATAAGCTAAGAAACTATAGTGTTAGCGGAGTGTAACAGTTAGATCTATAATAGAAATTAATATTAATAATAGTAATACTGTCTGTAAATTTAGTAATAATAATATTAGATAGCGATTTAATAAATATAGTATTACTAATAGTAGATAAATAATTAATATTTAGATAGGTTTTGTGGTATTTTATTATACTGTTAATTCTAATTTATATAGTAATATAGCGCTTTAAGTAAATACTAGTTAGTCTGGTTAGATTAAATATCTAGTTACGGGCTGATTTAATAACGCGAATAATATTTAGATTATTAGTAATTAGAGTAATAGAAGATAGTTTATACTAATATAGATAACTGATAAAATATAGATATAGCTAATTATAAGACGAAAAAATCGTACTATATATTTTATAGATAGCGATAACTAGTTTAGATTTAATATTAGTAATAAATATATATAATTTATTAAGTTTATTTTATTTAGGATTATTAAGACTGAATACTAAATATTTTATAGATATTTAATATTCGGAATTACTATTTAATTTATAAGATATTTTATATTGTTCGGTAGATATATATAAAAAATATTTTAGTTTAATATTTTATTATATAGATAGAACTGGATACTCTTATATAGATTTAATATTAATATTAATATTAGTAATATAGGTATATTATAGAGAGCTAATACAAGACTAATCTATAGATTAATTTTATATTTATTAGTTATTGCGGTTCTATATAGATTAATAGTTTATATTTATATTATAGTTTATATATTAATTAGATTACTAATTTTTTTAATAGTTAAGTAGGCGATACTTATTATAAATATAGTTAATATAGTAGATTCTAATTTGATATATTAATATTAGGTAGGCCGTACTAGAACTGCTATAATTACTAGATAAATAGTGATATAATTGAATATTAGTATAGATATTACAGAGCAGACTACAGATAGTAGAATTAATTTTTATAATTATATTACGGGTAGTATAGTTAGTTAGTTTTAGATTAGTTAGCTTAATATTCTTAGGAACTACTCTAGATTCTTTAAGTCTATTAGTACTTAGGTTTATTATAAGATTTTTTATTATAATTCTTCTAGTAACTATTAATAATATTTTTCTAAATACTAGTGCGGGATTCTAATTACTTAAGAAATTAAATTAATATAGTTATAGATATTAGTTCGGGAATATTATATTAGAGATATAGTTCGAGATATATCTATACTATAGTAATTTAATTAAATATATGTCAAACCCTGGTATCCGTCTAAGCTGCGTAACCTGCTAGTGTTATAGTTTAAGCACAAGGGTGACTAGAATCCACTAGTCTAAAAGGGTAATCGATACTTATCCCGGGAGCGAGGCGGCTCCTGTAAGTTAAGTCAAGATTCCAAAAAACTAACACGATAATCCTAAGATCCGAAGTAGTAAAGATAGAAGTAAGGCTAAGGGGATACGTATATTTACTTATAATAAGAGATTGATAAATTGTACTAGCAGAACTAACGATATAGTTATTAATAATAGTGTTATTGAACGCGGAGAACTAAAATAAGAACTAATCTAAGTATATGGTAATAAGTGTTCTTTTATCTCTTCGACCCTTGGGCGTGGTATACTAATAGTATATATAATAGTAGTTAGCTAGTATACGATGGTAGACGGATCTACCATCGGGGTAATCTTCCGTATATTATAAACTTTAATTAGTAGTTGGGTCGTCCTAGAAAATTAAGTTCGTAGAGGTATATACATACTTAAGTTCTGTATAGCCTTTCCTATTCTGGTTTAGTACTTAGGCTATAATTATTAAGCCTCGGGCTAAGCTGCGGGCATCTTTTTGTTGCAGGATTCGGTTAGTTATTATTGCCCAGCGGTTCTGTCTGGCGTGGCCGCCCTTAACTAGTTAACTAACAGGGGTGCCGTAACACTACTCCCCCTCTTTCGGGCTTTCGTCTCCTGAAAGTATAAAGACTGATTAGTCCCTCTTAGGTAAGTGCTCACTAAGTATCCCCCTCGGTTTCCTAATATTAGTTTACTATGCCGAAACGTCGTGCTGACTATATACTAGAGAATATTTCTAAGGTCTCTCGCACCGATCGCAATCAAACTGCTGTTTGTTCCAAGCAGATTAAGTATATTATTCGAAACGGTTTTCGTCCCTCTGTTATATGTAAATATTATACTAAATCTAGTAAGAAGTACGTTATAGATTATTCGCAGAGATATTTAAAATATATCTTGTATATTTGGTAGAGCCGTGTTTATCGTCGCGATTTTTATACTAAAAATAAATAGTCGCTCCTTTAGCGAGCTAAAGATAAATTATTATCCGAAATTAAAAAGAATAATACTAAGCTTGATCTTCTGGAGCCTAAGTTATATTAATTCTAGGATTATTTAGCTGAGTTGCATAAGAAGGTAATAGCGAAATAAAAATAATATTAAGAAATAATAGCGCGTTAACAAAGGTTACGAAAATAAATAGCTTTTTTAAAATAGAAAGATTTCAAAATATCAGAGTATAATATCGAATTATTATATATTTTAGATAAGAAGAGTAGTAAGATCTAGCTTTCTGTAGAACTTATTTAGCTAGTTATTTCGTCTAATAATTCTCCGAGTTTTACTTAGATAGTTAAGAAAATTAGTTGTCTTTCTCCTTCCTTCTAGGAGATCTTTAATTCTTTAGCTTTTAGTAAAACTACTAAACTAGTCAGCGGTAGTCCGTTAGGTATTTAATAGATTTCTATGTGTTTTCTAAGGTATCGTATCTAACCTATTTAATTAGATAGTATAGCTTTTTATTGACCCTTTTGTACTCTAGAATTTTTTCGATCTTATACTTTTATTCAGTCTCTTTCTTAATTTCGATGTTTTTAGCGAGTTTAGTATTTTCTAGTATTAATTCTAATAATAATACATAGAATATAGGGTGTATTTTTTGTATAGTCGCTAGTAGCTTAAGTCGATAATTTACTAGTCTGGTTTTTTTATTGATTTTAAATAGTCTTAGTTTCTAGTAATCGAGTTTTTAGCTTAGTTATTTAGTTTTAATGTTTCTACGGAGTAGATACACTTTCTTCTCTTTTTTAAAATCTGGCTTTTTTCTGTATTGTTTATCGTAGTAAATCTTATTTTATAGATTTATAAAGTTAATATCTTAGGAAAGTTAGATATGTAAATATATAAGTATTCTAATTAAATTATGTACTTATTCTACGATAGATTTAATTATTTATAGTTCGCTGAAAGCTATAAAATTAAACCCGTAGTTTGCGAAAAATAGTAATTCTTTAGTAGTTGTATAGTAAGTATTGTTGTATACGAATTGTGCTAATAGTAGGAAATCAGTCTAATTATCCTACTAGTAGTTAATATAGTAATATAGGTACTATTCTAAAGTCTAATTTATTTGTTCTATTTATTTATTTATTTATAGGTAGTATGCCGTGGTAAGATATTAATTAATCCCTATAAGGTTCGTCAGTATAGTCTAAAACTTTGAGATAAACAGTTTATCTCTATTTAATATAATATATATCGGTATTCCGTAATTAACAATAATTATTTTAAAAAATATTTTTACTAATGCTGGTGCGTCTATAGTAGTGTATAATAGTTTAAAGTAGATATACTTAGTTAATCTATCCGTAATAACTGTAACCGAGTTATATTTTTTAGATAGTAGTAAAGATCCGATAAAGTCGATAGTAATCTATTACTATAGTCTTATTAGTATATCTAGCGACTATATAAATCCATATAGTTAATATTTTAAGGGTTTGTCTTAGATATAAGTATTGTATTATTTAATATACTTCTTAATTTATCGTTATATATTTAGGAAATAGTAGTTTCTTAAGATTTGTTCTATAATTCTTTCGGTACTAAAGTATTTTTAAAATAAAATATTATAGTATATTTAGATGATTTTGTTTCGCAGTATCTTAGATATATAGATTAATCTATAAAGATAGATTATACTGTCTTCGTCAGATATAAGTTTTTTACTATCTAAGTATTCGAGTATTTCTTAAATCTATTAATCTAATTTTGTTTCTTTAATGATTTTGGCGATTATATTATCTTAGATATAGATAGTTACTATAAGTTATTACTTGTTATATACGATAGATCTATTCTTTATCTTTTTTAGAATAGCTAGTTTAATAATCTTATTCTTAAGCTTGTAGTTTAGTTGTCTGCTTAATATATCTGCTTAGCTATTTTCTATTTCTTTATAATAAACAATCTTAAAGTTATACTATAAGAGTATTTCTAACTATCTAGCTTATCTTTACGTTAACTCTTTAGTTATCGTAAAGTAAGTCAGATTCTTATAGTCTGTTTTAATAATAATTATCTGCTAAGCTTCTTTTAGATAGACCCTCTAGACTTTAAATACTATTATTATAGCTAGTAGTTCTTTATTATAGATATTATAGTTTAATTCTACCGGTATAAGCTTCTTTAAATAGAATATAATTAGTTAAGACTTTCCGTCCTTGTTTAGTTGTGTTATTTATATACTGATTATATAGTCTAATACATTAGTTTTAATAGTAGTAATCTTCTGTAGGTTATATTATACTAAAATCAGTAACGTAGTGAGTCGATTTTTAATTTTCTCGAATACTTTCTGTTATTTTTTATCCTAAAAGAAGTCTCCGTTTTTCTTAAGTAATTTAAATAGTAATATTATAATATCAGCGTACTTATCTACGAATTATTAGTAGTAGTTTATAAGTCTAGTAAACTACTATAGTTTCTTAAGATTTTTTAACTATAGCTAGTCTCTAATTATCTAAACTTTAGTTTTTTCGGTCTGTATTTCTTTCTACGTTATCTAGTGTCTAAGAAACTCGGTCTCTTAAATATAGAATTTGTATTTCTTTAGCTTAAGCTGTACTTTAGTAATTCAAAGCTTTCGGAGCACCGATCTAATATATCTAGTATATTCTTTAATAGTTTTTAAAAAAATTAAGATATTATTTAAGTAAGTAATAATAAAGTCGTTGAGGTGTTTGCCTAATACTTTATTAATAAATTATTAGAATAATGCTGGCGCGTTAGTAAAGCTAAATAGTATAACTGTATACTTGTAGTGGCTATATTTTATTCTAAACGCGGTCTTCTATTCTTTTTTTTTTATAATTCGGAGTCTGTTATATACGTTAGTAATATTAAATTTAATAAACTACTTAGCTCCTCGAATTCGATCTTAGATTTTACTAATTAAAGATAGTAGGTAGCGATTCTTAATAGTAATATTATTAAGTAGTCGGTAATCCACGCATAGTCGTAGCTCTTTTTTTTTTTTAGGTATAAATAGGACTCCGTGTCCTACTAATAATTTTAATAGTCGAATAATATCTTTCTTAAGATTTTTATTAATATATTTTTTAAGTATCCGTGATTCTCTTTCTGATATAAAATATATTTTATAACATAATAGTTTTGTTCCTAGTTTAAGCGGTATAGTATAATCGTGCGGACTATACTCTGGTAGTTTAGAATACTCGGGCTGTTTAAATAAGTCCTAAAATCGTTCGTACTCTTAGAGAACTTTAACTAGTTTCTACGTCGCGGCTAGCTTTTCCTAAGATCTATTATCTTCCGGGGTGCTTAGTAGCTGTTTCTATAAATAAAATCTCTTATTCTAAGAACTTTTGGATATCTTTTTTACGCTATTAATTATTGCGTAATTATCGCTGTTTATAAATATCTATCCCGATAGGCTTATCAACCATTTTTTTTTAACAATAGTTATAGCTGTAATAACTATTCTAATCGCTTAATTCAATCTATCTCCTAGTCGTTTAATCTCGTCTTTAAGTTTTTTTTTATAAACAGATTGTACGGTCCTAGTGTCTCTAATATTTAGTTCTTTTAGATATTTATAATAGAATATTATTTATTTCTTCTGCTAATTAATTACTAGATTATATTTTCTAAGCCATAGAATTTCTAGTATAATATTATATTTCCCCACCGGGAATACGTTAAAATTTATATATTTAAGGTGTCCTCGTACAGCTATAGTAAGAAATCCTAACTTAATTTCGATAGATCCTTCTAAATTTTTATTTAAGAGTTTTTTGATAGGTATAGGCCGCGTCTTAGAAACTTCTGTAATTCCTAATCACCTAAAGAATTCTAGATATATAAAGTTTCCTGCCGCGCCGGAGTCAATTATTATTTAAACTAGTTGTTCGGCGATAACAGCCTAGATCTTTAGATAGAGCCTGTTCTAAGTAGCCGCTATTTAAGTCAGCTTTTAATTCGGTTTATTTATCTATCGTATAGATTGTAGAAGTTATTTTTTATTAATTTTTACTCGATAATATATAAGATAGTTGTCGTTATAGCAGGCTATTTAACTTATCTTATTGTAGTCTGGGTGTTATAGATATCTTATATAGAAATAGTTTAGTTTTCTACATAGACACGTCTTCCTATTTTCGAGAATAATAAGCGGTAATATTAGTTTGTATTTCGCTGTTATTTTTATATTATAGTATTATTCGCACATGTCGTCGTAATATATAATCTATAGAATATATTAGTAATTAGGGTGTGCTCGGTAGTACTTATATAAATACTAATCGATCGTACAGGCATAATAGAATAGTTTTTTTAGTTTAGTATATGACGCGAGAATAAGTACTATATAGTAATTAATATTATTTTATTAATATATACTGCAGACTTTATCGTAGTAATAATATATTAGATATTAACTCTATCTTTCCGTCTTATTTTAATAATCTAAATTCTAGTAAATGTAGTTTTTTTAGCTGCCTTATCTTATTACATCCTCGATTTAACTGTTAAGAAAGTTAATTTACCTTTCCGAAATTTCTGTAAGAATTTATACAATATATAATTCTAGGGAATTTTACAGAGGTGTCTTTGGTATCTTCTAAGTAATCTTTCTATTAGATATAGGATCTTCTAGCTAAGTACCGTACTCTTCGTCAAGTAGATTAAGAAATTTCTAATTAATCTAAGGATAGTCGTCTTCTAAATTCTTTTAAACTAGCTCTTGTCTCGAATTCGTCTGTTAATACTGTCGGTAGCTAACAGGCAGAGGCTAAGATATACCTTATCTAGCTCTAATATCAATATTATTGTTACTCGGTATATCGCCCTAGCTAAGTTATATATTTTCTTTGTCGTCGTAATAAGAATACTCTTTAAAGATACTAGGCAATGTTTTTAGTATATCCTACTAGTTATTTATTTTTTAGATCTTATTTATTTCTCTAGTGATTCTTAGCTATTAACGTAGTTTCTATCGATTTTTTTTTTATCGACAGTCTTTGGATATATATCTAGGCTTTCCGTAGATATAGTAGAGTTATTCTTTTTTCCGTTATTCCTGTTCCTACTAGAATACGCGTTACGATTTAGTTATATCAAGCTCTATTAGTCTAGATCTATAAAAATCCTTATATCTTTAGCTTCGTGGTTACGCCGGCCTTCGGTTATTTACTTAATAATTATTATTTTATCGGTTACGTTAGCCGTACTAGGACCGATTACTTTATCTTCTAAGACTTAATTTATATAAATAGTTATCGATCTTAATAGTCTTTTCGATAATTCTAATAAGAGTATCCGGTCTCTCTATCTAAATAAGTTTCTCTTAAACTTCTAGTTTAAATTCTTCTTTAAATTTAATAATAAGTATATTATTATCCTAATTTAAGTACGTCGCTAGCTTCTAGAACTTAAAAACATAGTATACCGTTAATCCAGTTTATCAGAGTTATATAATTTTATATTTAGTATTTTATTTCGCGTTAATATCCTCGAAAATTCCTTTAAGTCTCCGCTTAAAGACCTCGAAGTTTACGAAAATCTCCTTAGTATTATTATTTTATTTTTCGGATATATAGATACGATAGTCTCTAATAAAGAGTTCAAACTAGTTAAATACAAGTCTTAATAAGTAAGTTAATACGAAGAAAACCTTATCTTCTTTATCTACTAGTTTCTCTCGATTTATATAAATATATAAGTCTAACTGTATAATAAACACACGAAGCTTATATTATATACTATTAAAAAACTTAGATAGCTTAACCTTTACTAATTTAGCTAAGAGACAATTTTCTAATAATATAATATATAACTGAAGTTAATCAATTATATCCTAGTAGTCGGGGGTACGTTAAGATATTCCTCTATTAAAACCCTGCGAGATCCGTAAGGTATTATTATTTAATATAGTCGATATGTTGCTTAAACCGATTCGTACTACTCGATGTTTAATTTATTAAACCCTAGTATCTATCTAAGCTGCGTAACCTGCTAGTATTATAATTTAAATATAAAAGTAACTAGAATCCACTAGTCTAAAAAGATAATCGATACTTATCCCGGGAGCAAGGCGGCTTCTATAAATTAAGTTAAAATTCTGAAAAACTAATACAATAATCCTAAGATCCGAAGCAGTAAAGATAGAAGTAAAGCCAAGAAGATACATATATCTACTTATAATAAGAGATTAACGAATCGTACTAGCAGAACTAATAATATAGTTATTAATAACAGTGTTATTAAACGCGGAGAACTAAAATAAGAACTAATCTAAGTACATAGTAATGAGTGTTCTTTTATTTTTTCAACCCTTAGACGTAGTATACTAATAATATATACAGTAGTAGTTAGCTAGTATACGATGGTGGACGAATCTACTATCGGGGTAATCTTCCATATACTATAAACTCTAATTAGTGGTCGGGTTGTCCTAGAAAATTAAGTTCGTAGAGGTACATACGTACTTGAGTTCCGTGTGGCCTTTCCTGTTCTGGTTTAGCGCTTAGGCTATAATTACTAAGCCTCGGGCTGAGCCGCGGGTATCTCTTTGTTGCGGGGTTCGGTTGGTTGTCATTGCCCAGCGGTTCTGCCTGGCGTGGCCGCCCTCAACTAGTTGACTGACAGGGGTGCCGTAACAATATATTATTAATTTGCGCAATATAAATATTATAGATAATATTTTATACGAATATATAAGAGATTTAGTTATTTCTAATATTATTATATCTATATAATAAGAATTATAATTTAATAAAAGTATTAGCGACACGGGGTTTAAAGTATTTAATTAGTTTAAAAAGCTATTTTTAGTCTAAGGGAAGTATATATAGAGTAGAGTTGCATGACCTAACCGCTGTACCTTAACTATAACCTAACTATAACCGCTTAGTTAGATTAAAGACTACTTTTCTAATCTACCCGCGCTACCGGCAGTTAACCATAGTTAACTATTTTACTGCTAAGAATTACCAAGAGGCCTAAATAAGTAATTTTATTATCTTATTAAGAAGGCAGTCTAAAACAATAGAAAATCTAGACAGAAATTAGGCAGAAATTAAATAGAAAATTATCTAAATAAGACTAGTACGGTTAAAAACGGTTAACCGCGGTAGATTAGTTAGATTATATAGAAAACTTTAACCTAACCACAGTAGCGCGGGTAGGTTAATTTTTTTTCTATAATCTACCTTAACCTAACTGTATGCAAGTCTAATTTTAATAAAATATTTAAGTATTAAAAGCTTTATAGCTAATTTATATTAGGAATTAAGTAGATTATTAAATAAGGAGATAGACGCTAATAAAATAGAAATAAAATAAAATTGCGATTTTATTTTATCTAACAGATATTTAGACAGTGGTTTATTATTATTAGACTACGCGTCGAACTAGTATTAGTATTCTATAGTCTATAGTATTAGATAGATAAGATATAGAAACTTCTATATAGTATAGTATAGTATTAAATAATTAATATTTTAGTTAGAAAAATAGAGATAAGTGTCTAATAATACGGGCTTAGATTTAATAAATTAAAGATATTAAATAAGATAAATAATCTCTGTATTAAACTGCCGAGCGAATAGGTTTTTAGATTTATTATAAAAGATATTAATCTAATAAGCGAGTTTAGTAAGGCGTAAGATCCGACCGATTATTAGTTAGATATAAGTAATTATTAGTATAATAGTAGGATATAAGACAGAAGGATTAAAAAATTTAAAATAAAAGAATAGAATAGATAGAATAAGAGAGAAATATAAAGAGATAGTATAGTAAAGATAGAAATAGAAAGTAGAGAAAATAGAGAAGATTAAATATAGAATTCAGTAAATAAAAAAGTGTAATTAGAGCTAGGCCCTAGCAATAGTATAATTAGAGAATAGCGCAAGCTAGAGTAATATAATTTAAAATAACGTAACTCTAAATAACGTAGATTAGATTAAGTAACGAATTATTTGCTAAAAGTAGAAAATATAGTAATATATTAGAAATATTACTTAGGAATACAGTAGATTAAATAATCGATTAGTTAGCACGATTATAAAGAAGAAAGAGAAAGTTGCTGACGGTATTTTAGAGTGTCTAAATATTTAATAGCGGTTAGTAAGATAGAAAGAATATTAAAGGACAGTTATAAATCTACGAGGAATACTCTCTGGAATAAATATAGATATACTACTAGTTTATAGCACGCTTTAATATAGTAAGATAAAATAATTATATTAAAGGTAGTGGTGGGTCGGTTACTCTAACAGTTAACAGTTAAACGTACGGTAGGATATAAAGACTAAGTATGTAACCGGGCCGGTATAACATACATCCGAACTACGGTAGGTTATATACATAAATAGGAACGGCGACAGGATAGAATTAATAAAGCTTAAAATATATTCTCTATAAATTCTATATTTTCTATAATTAGACTATATATATAAGCTCTCTTATAGTATTTTAATTATTATATTTAGAGATATACTAGGGTTAGATATCCTATTTTACTTAGTAATTAATCTTTAGGTAGAAATTCAATTATTTAGTTAGTAGTAGCTCTAGTATATAGCCTATAGGCAGGAATTAGCAGGTAGGTGGCCGCTCGGTTAGGGTGGCTGCTCGCTTTAGAAATATGTTAACGTAGTTCCCAAGCGAGCCGCCACCCTAAGCAAGCCGCCACGTCCGCTCTAATTTCTGCCTATGGGCCATATACTAGAGCCTTTATTTACTACATAATTGTATTTCTATTTAAAAATCAATTACTAAGTAGATTAGGATACCTAACTCTAGACTTGTACACAGTTAGGTTAAGGTAGGTTATAGAAAAAAAATTAACCTAACTACGCTACCGCGGTTAAATTAAAGTTTTCTATATAATCTAACCGATTTACTACGGTTAACCGTTTTTAACCGTACTAGTCTTATTTAGATAATTTTCTACCTAATTTCTACTTAATTTCTGCCTAAATTTTCTGCCGCTTTAGACTGCCTTTTTAATAAAATAATAAAATTACTTATTTAGGCCTTTTAGTAATTTTAGCGGTAAAATAATTAATTACAGTTAACCGTCGGTAGTGCAGGTAAATTAGAAAAGTAGTCTTTAATCTAATCGAGCGGTTATAGATTACAGTTAAGGTACAGCGGTTAGGTTATGTAACTCTACCTAACTCTAGTATATTTCTAAATATAATAATTAGAATATTGCGGGGGGGCTTATATATATAGTCTAACTATAGAAAGTATAGAATCTATAGAAAGTGTATTTTAAGCTTTATTAATATTATTCTTATACTAGAATTATTCTAGGCCTTTCTAAATGAATAGTCTTTTTCTATAGCTAGCTACCTAATAAAGTATTTTTTTTATTTTTACTATTTATTATTAGCGCAATATTTATATATTTTATTTTATATATGAATAAGCTTATTAAACATTAATTTATAATTTTTAATAATTTTATTTAATCGTACTTTTAGCAAAAAAACTTTCAGTATATTCTTTAAGCAGTTTTTTTATAGTAAATATCTGCTTTTCTAACTATTTAGTAGTATAAAATATTTTTAACGCTAAATTAGTTAAATAACTATCTAGTAGTATAGGGGTCTTTAGTTAAATTTTTAACTAACTAAATACTCTATCTAGATTAAATTAAACTAGGCCTGTACTTATAAAACTATTTCTAATAATTTCTAGTTGAAAAGTATTTTTATAGATAGCTAGGATGATCTTTAGAAAATTAAATTTATTAATATAATTAATTTTTAAACGCGCTTTCTGATCTACTAATATTTCATATACTTTTTTAATGGTGTAAAGCAGCTAATATCTAAAAATTAAAACTTATAGAAAGAATAAATAAAATATAGATAGGAACTATTAGAGTTACATAACCTAACCGCTGTACCTTAACTGTAACCTAACTATAACTACTTAATTAAATTAAAGATTTCTTATATAATTTACCCGCGCTACCAACAGTTAACTATAATTAATTATTTTATTACTAAAAATTGCTAAGAGTTCTAAATAAGTAATTTTATTATTTTACTAGAAAGACAGTCTAAAGTAGTAGAAAATTTAGATAGAAATTAAATAGAAATTAGGTAGAAAATTACCTAAATAAAACTAGTATAGTTAAAAATAGTTAACTGTAGTAGATTGATTAAATTATATAGAAATCTTTAATTTAACCGCGGTAGCGCGGGTAGGTTAATTTTTTTTTATAATCTATCTTAACCTAACCGTGTACAAGTCTAGGAACTATATTATTTTTACTGTAGAGCTAATTAAATTAAGATATAAAATAGCTACTATAGCTATTAAGAATTAGAAAATAATATTTTCTAGTTATACAACTAGAAGTAATAGGAATAAAAATATTTTTTAGCTAATAAAGGCCTATCTTATTAATAGTCTATCTATTAGAACTAACTTTAATCTTACTATTATACGAGAGCTCTATATCTTTATATTAATTTTATATATAAATCTTTTTTTAAAGATAATATATAGAGAAAATATCTAACTAGTAGAATTAATATATTTAATTAAAATAATCTATTTTTAATTATCTAGCTATATAACAGAGCCTTTACTATAGTAATTAGCTTTAGTAATTACCAAAGTAATATTTACTATATTTATAGCAAAGCCAGTCTTATTAAAATTATAGATATTTTTCTATGTAATTCTATATTATATTATAGTAATTTATATACAGTTAAACTATTCTTTAATTATTTTAGGATTTTTATATTTTGCTCGTCGATAATTATAGCTTTAATTCTATTGGGTTTTTAGATCTTTATATTATTTAATAAAATTACTAATCTAATTCTTGCTAACTAATTAAATAGGTATTATATTATATGTAGTAAGAAGAATATCGGCTATTTTTCAAAGATAAAAAGATTAAGAAAATACTTCGCGTTAATTTAGCGATAAAATCTATTATATAAGTGATTTCTCTTTATTTTAAATTAATTTATAGCTATTAGCGTGTGTTTCTTTGCAATATTTACTGCTGTAGAGACAATCGCGTAAAATTAAATATAGCATATTATAGACACGCGCAGCCTTAGCAATTTAGATAATTTATTTATTTTTTATAGCAGAAATTGCTAATAGAATTCTATTCTCTTACTCAACGAGATTTCTTAAATTTTAACGCGCTTTTAGAGACATAGTTAGTGGTTGAATTAGATACGGTTTTCGGTTATATCTAAAACGCGTTGAGGTGGCGGCTCGCTTGGGGTGGCGGCTCGCTTGGGAACTACGTTAGGGGTTAGCGCTTATATAACCTAGCGACTTCACCGCCAGCCTCTCCCTCTCTCCCCTTCTTCTTCTTAATCGAATTTAAAACAGTCCATCAGAGCCTAATCGCGCTCCTCTCCTGCAGAAGCCAAAACAGGCGGCACCCCGGGCGGGAGGGGGCTCAGACAGATGGGCTGCGGGGGCCTTCCTACTGCCTACAGGCGAGCTATGTCAAGGTCCAGACGAGGCTGCGGCCGTTATATCAGCTAACTATGATATCTGATTGACCCAATATGTTGTCGGGCCTATAAAAAAGCCCCACGTGTATTGTGTATCAAAGCTATGAGGGGTTGCGATAATGGTGTGTAAGAATTTAAGTCAGTGGCTTAGAGGCTTGCCAGCGGCAATGCGAGCACAGGCACCCCGATTGTCATATAATCATCATTGAACCTATTGCCAAACTATAGTACATAGTGGTTATATAAAGAACCAGGGCGGGTCTAAGGACGAAGCATATCAAGTTTCTTCTCCGCAACCTTCCAACTTTTCAACACTTACTTCTCCTTGCCGCAGTTCGAGATTGAGTGATTGACACATCAAGAGCCACACACAATAGCTCCACACCCTCAAGGGGCAAGCAGCATTAAACACATACGATACAATGGCAGTAAGTAGTGTACTGTTTCTTCATTGATTGTATATGAATGCTCATGAAGACCTTACTAGGACCCATGTTATGTCGGCATGCGGGTTAATTACTGCGGTGCTGTGTGGACGATTGGGGCAATGACAGTGGGAGCTGGCATTAATACGGTGTATATATTGGTGATCCATAACGCGTTTGGGGAGACTGCAACAGTCTCTAGTCAAGAAGTGAGCCCTGCTTGAAGATAGCATCTGGGTTTACTTAGATGAATATATTGATACTGATGGAGACTGACAAATAATATTCATAATATAGTAACTACTAGGTCTTAATTCATAGATACAAGTCAATTAACTATCTTTTATTGCGATTGATACGCCTGATCACGCATATAAATCTTACTGTTAGATCTTATAGTACATTGCATGACTAGCCTGGAGCATAGAAAACACAGAACCTAGAAGATAGGAGATTACTGGGATATCTATCTTCCTATAGGTAAATTTTATTTTTCCTTCGGGCAATTATGGTACATTTTTTATACTATGTGACGCTAGCGTGTTGCTGAAACGCTCTCTTTATACAAAGTAGTATAAAAAATAGGTCTAATTAATATAATTAACTATTTCTAATGCTAGAGTCTATATGCTTCACCTAGTCAGGCCTAGTGTGATTTCAGCATCTAGATAGAAGGGCTAAGCCTGCTCCTTATATATCTAGGGTAGTTTATACAAGACAAGCTATTATTAATAATTTTTAAAGCTACTAAATATTTTTTTTAAGATTTAAAGTTATTTAATAATTATTTTATATTTTTAAAAATATAAGAGCTGCCTGATACTTTCTTTAAAAATAAGTAATTTTATTTTTTTTCTATGAATGAAATTTATCAAAAATAAATTCTAGAAAAACATTATAGCTAGAGTTGCATGACCTAACCGCTGTACCCTAACTGTAATCTAACTTTAACCGCTTAATTAGATTGAAAATCTGCTTTATAATCTATCCGCGCTACCAGCAATTAACTATAATTAACTATTTTACTGCTAAGGATTACTAAAAGTTCTAAATAAGTAATTAAATTATCTATTTAGATAGGTGATCTAAAGTAGTACAAAATTTAGATAGAAATTAAATAGAAAATTATCTAAATAGAACTAGTATAGTTAAAAACAGTTAACTATAGTAGATTAATTAGATTATATAGAAAATTCTTAATTTAACCGCAGTAGCGCGGGTAGGCTAATTTTTTTCCTATAACCTACCTTAATCTAACCGTGTGCAAGTCTAATTATAGCTGTTTATCAAATAGTAAATATATTTATATTTATATATTGATTCATATTCAGTAGTATATCTTTAATTTATACAATATAAAGTCACCGAATAATAAATTAAAAAATTCAATTTTTTATGTTATAGTCTAATCTATATCTCCCAAAAAATTTATGTTTAAATAAGAATTTCAGCTGAAAATAAAAAAAATAAATATAAAAAGTATTAGTAAGTATAAAATTAAGTATAAACTTTAATATAGAAAAGATTTTAAATTAAAGATATATTATTTAAACTATTTTAATATTTTTAGTCTTAAGTCTAATAATTATTATTATATTTAACTTAGTAGATAGTTTTTTATATAGAGATTATATACTTATATATCTAAGAATAATATAAAATATAGTCTAAAGGCTGTATAGTCTATATTACCGCTTTAGTATAAGCTATTAATTAAGCAGCTTCTATAGCCTTTACTAAAAAAATCTATACTCTAAGATTAAGTACTATTAGTTCAGATAGTACCTAATAGAATTAGGATAAGGGGCTTGATACGGCCACACCGCGATGGCTCCTGCCACACCGCAATAACTACTGCCACACCTTTTTGTAGTCTTTTCTTATATTTTTCAAAAGATCTTACCTAGATTCTCATTTTTACAAAAATTTCTATAATCATTAATATAATACTATATTAATATTTTTAATTTTTAAACTAAAAAAATAAAAAATATATAATTCCTAGTTTTTAATAAATATTTTAAAATAAATTATAAAATTACAAATATTATAATTATTATATTAATAAAGACTAGGAAATTTAAAAATAACTAAAAAGTAAAGTAAAATTTAAATAAACTATATTTATATATGATTTTTAATGCTATCTAGTTTTTAGATTACATTTTTATGTTCTATATTTTATATTTTATTTTCTTTTATTTTATATTTTTTATTTATTTTTTATTTATTTTTTATATATTGTATACAGTAGTAATACTAATTTTAAATAGGTTTAGTGGTGTAGCAGGAGCGAAACCGGTGTAGCCGTATCAAGCACCTAGGATAATAGTTATCTTCATTGAGAAATCTTAAACTTTAAATAATTTTTTTTATATTATAGAAAATACGCGAATAATATAAAGAAGTATTTTTACTATACTAATTATTTTAAAAGATAAAATATTTTTAAATTAGAAGTCGGCTATAAATTATAAGAAAATAAATAAATTAAGCTTATAAATACTAGAAGATATTTAAAGGCTACATTACTACTAAAAATATTACGCGGATTATTAATCTAAACAAATTTAGAAAATAAAATCTTAGATAGTATTAAAGAACTTCTAGAAAAGAATAAATACTAAAATAAACATGGAGTTTGTATTTTTAAGGCAACTAAACTAACTAAATTTATATAAAGAAATTAGCCGAATTTATCATGTAAACTCGCTATTTTTCTTCTAAAAATATGTATTAGCTAAGAAATTTTATTACTAATAACTATATAATCTTATAAAGTTTATAAATAATGAATATCTATAAGTTAACTATATATAATAATTTATATAGTAATTAATTCAATGGACCATGTAGTTTAGCGTTGAAAAATAAGATAAATAAATAGTTATATAAAATTTAACTTCTGAATAAGTATCCAAAAAGAAATAGGAATAATAAAAATAAGATTAAAAATCGGATCTAATTAGAGGGGGGTAACCTGACCGCTGTACCTTAACTAAACCTAACCTAACTGGAGTTAGGTAGGTTAAAGTATAAGAATCTAATAAATGGATAAATACAGTTAGATTAAAATTAAAGATCTAATCTAATCGAGAATATCTACCGGGAAGACAGTGGAGATTAATCCAGTTAGGTTACTAAATGTAGGTTAAATAATAATTAATATATTATTAATAATATCAAAGGTATTATATTTCTTTAATAGTCCAGGTAGTATATACAGATTCTAGTAATAATATATTTTCTGGGCCCTTATCTATATTCTTTATATTTTTACTATTACTAATATATAAAATTTTTTTAATTATATTATTATCTTCTTTGATAAAAAAGAATAGAATCTAAGTTAACTTTATTAAGAAATTACTAATATTTTTATTAATAGTAAAGCAATCGGTGTATATTGTGATTTCGGAAGGCAGTTATGGCTTCGATAGTAGGGTTAGGCCCTCCTTTTTATGCATAGAAGGCAGTTTGTAATAGGAGAACCGCCATCGTTAATCTTTATAGCTACTGAAGTTTCTTTAAGAGACTTCGGAGGCCTTTGAGGGTTTATTATATATATCTAGAGAAAATTCTAATAGATTAGAGATCTACCGAATTCTTTAAAAATATAAGGGCTAGTATTAGCCCTTACTTTAAAGGGTAGATAATCTCTACTCTTCCTCTGAACCTAGTTCGAAGATGAAGGCTCTCCCTAGGAATGGCCTACAGTCATTCGCTAGGCAGCAAATCCACTTATACTTGCGAACTAATATCACAATATCCATAGTATAATAGCTTTAATAGCATTAAAATATAACTAGCTATAGCAATAATAATAATTATTTTAGAAATTATATTAGAGATATTTAATACTAACACTATTAATTATAATTATAGAAAATTTTTTTACTATATAGTAGAAGATTAGAAATTAATTATAAAAAATTTCTAATAGATAATAATATTAGTTTAACTAATAATATCCTATTAACAGTAAATAAAGTATAAATTTATTTAAAATATAATATAATTTCTATATTAAAATAAGCTTCAAACCCGTTAAAAGATTTTAATGAAGAAGTTTTTATTATTTTAAAAATAGTAAAATATTTTATTTAGTCTAGATAATAGGTCTAAAGTAGTTAATAGTATATTAATATTTAGATTTTAAATTTCTAGCTATAGTAGAAGTAGGATATCTTTAAAAATAATATAATATTTTTAATATTAAATAAAATTATTATTGAACTATATAGCTATTTTAAATTTTTTAACTTTAGAGATAGATTTAAAAAATTATGATAATAGTATAAATATAGGTTTTCATTTAATATATTCGCTAATAGTATTTCTAGAATATTTTATAGATTTCTTGGAAATTTTTAAAAATCTATTACTTTTATAGAGTTTATGTATTCTAAGAATATTTAATAATATTTAGATAGTTAAATAGATTATTATAGGTATTATATATATATATATTATAAATAATGAGACCGCTATTCTCTGAAAGACAAAATATAAGAAAATAGAAGCTCTAGGAGATGTTTTAGTTATTTTTATTTAATTAATATAGTATATAGATAGTCTAGTTTCCGACTATTCTAGTATTAGATAAAATTTCAAATTAGTCAATAGGATTTTAATATAAATTAAATTATTAGGTAAAAGGAGCTTTAGCGGGTTTTATAACTAAGAAAAAAATAATCTATAAAGTTAGATTTTAGACTAAATAAATTAAATTTTCTTATAATATTAAAGGCTAGCGTTTATAAATTCAATAATATTTTAAATTTTAGAGATATAATAAATACTAGTAGATACTAGATATTTAAACTATCTAGAAAGAGATAAAGATCTCTTTAGTATTTTTAGATAACTAAATTTAAGTAAATTTTTTTCGATTATAACTAAGAAGCTAGGAAAGGCTTTCTTAGTATCTTTCTAAATAATTAAATTTAAGTAATTTTATTTCAGTTATAACTAAAATGTCAGCTAGTTAATATATATATACTTTTTAATAGCTTATAAAATACTACTAAATATTTTAAGTATTTAGCCTATGTGAGATAATAATAGTAAAATATAGGAATATCCTTAGAATATGTAATATTTTCGTTATACAGCTACTGTATAGTAACAGGCAGACCGCCATAGATTACGATTTCAATCGAAGCGATACCTCTACAGCCTATAGATAAATTCTTGGTCTTAAATATATAACCATCTTTAGCAAGGAGCTTTACCCCGGTCTTTAGAAGGTCGGTCTGCTATAAGTTAATAGCAATTCTTACCTTAATAACAAAATTAAAGCATTATAATCAGTTTTCTATTATTTCTACCATGCAATCCTATTATAAAATAATTTAATACTTATACAGCCGTTTAATATACCTATAGATTAAAACGTGTTATCGTGTTAGTTTTAGATTCTCCTCTAATACCTTTAAATTATATATTCGAAATTTCTTTTTACTCCGTATAAAGAGCTACTAATAGAGTCCTTACATCCATATCAAAAAAAGTTTCAATTAATTAACACGATTTCCTAGATATATATATCTGTGAAAATAGTTTAGGTCTTTTTATAATGAAATACAGAAAGCAACACATCATACATTCAATAGGATTTAGATAATGTTATTGCTTTATTTAGCATGTAGAGAAATCCAGATCAGTAAATTAGAAGCCGACAAAGAAAATTAGCTATATCTAAAATGATATCAGTAAAGTTAAATATTAGTATAATACTTGAGATGCTAGGGATGCTATATGATTTGTTTATTTTAAAGATACCTATAATTTTGGTAATACAAGCATTGAATTAGATGAAATATAATTTAAAAGCTTGTTATTACTAAATCCTATTACATTAAAAAAAGATAATCCCAATAATAAATTGTAAGGCATCATATTAGGAACTGGGTATATTTCTACTAATAATTATATTTTACCTGTTTAAAATTTTAAAGGCCTAGTATATCTGAATAAATAATATAATAGCGATATTGCATACGGTTATTTCATAGTATTTTGTTAAAAAAAGCTGTGCTATTTATTTAATTCTTTAACTAACGGTGATGTTCTAATCTTCATATTAGATCTTAATTTTATCTTTTTAATAGTTACAAATTATGTTATATAGATTCCTATGGTTCTAGATTATATTATTACTTACTACCCGATTGATTGTTCAAATAATTAATTTATGTTATACCTATTGGAGCCGCCTAATTGTATAGTACACTATTCAAGTCGGTATATCTAACCTAGCACTACTAGCCTTCCTAGCACCTAAGTATAAGGGAAAATACAGAAAAAAGACTAGAAAGGATATAACTGGCCTAGTAGATTTTATCATAGTCTCCAAACTAGGTCTGATGTATTAAGATTCAAGATACTAGTTACCTTGCTAATTTTTTATAGTATAGAAAGATTTTATAATAAAAATGGAGAAATCTATTCTATTGTATGACTTTAAAATATGTATAGGATATATAAATATAAAGCTAAAAGACTATCGTTTTCTACCTATCTAATAATATATATAACCTCTATTCTAATAAACTTATTCTATCTTAAAAACCACTATCTATGATCTAATGAATCAATTAAAGTAAATCTAGGCTTCCTTTAGTAGGCCCCTTAGAGGTAGAATGTTACTGGTAATGGAGTTCGAGCCTATAGACCCGTAGTAGACCTAATTAGGCCCCGAACTAAAATAGACCCTCCTAGGAACTTGACTAGGTAACGCTCTGCCGCTAGGTTACCTTGCCGGCAGCTCTTACTGCGTTCTATCTTATATTCTTGAGGTATATATCGATACTATTATTGGTAGCAAAAAAAGCTTACACGGTAATAAAAAAGATAAGAGCGATTTATTAAGAAATGAAATTCCTATAATTTAAAGCGCACGAACTGCACAATATACCTACAAAATCAAATCTATTTATCTATTCTTTGGTGTAGGTTATCAAAAATATATCCAAATTTACCGCTTATACCTAGTGTTCTAGTTTTATAGTATAAAATCTGCGTCGAAGTATGGATACCATTCAAAATAATCCTAGTAATAGTTCTCAATTCAGTAAAGATCCTATATAACATATTAATTACCTTGAATAATTAAATTAGCCGCCCAACTAGCAGAGTTCAAATACTGATTCTATGAATAGCACTAGACGCTCAAGCATATAATAAATCGCAGAGAATTATTCTTTATGTTAGCATAAAGATTGTAGCAAAAAAATATGAGGTTTGATTAAAAAATATAATTCCCAACCCAGGCAGACGAAAAAATCTACTTAAAGTGGAGGCTAGGCAGAGAGACAGAATAATAGGTGACTTCAATTTTTTGCTTCCTGGGGCATAGCTATGTAATAAGCTAAATGGCTTTGAATTAATCGTAAAAATAGTAATTATTGTTGGGAGATGGGGTTAACCCCAGAAAGACAGGTGGGCTGCGTACTAGAGATGTTTATGACTATATTCTTAATGTCATCGAAGGCTCTAAAATCGAATATAGCCAGTTTCCTGCTAGATACTTATTGGTAAATAAACATATATTCTGATTTTTTAATTAAGCTTTATTATAATAATTGATAGTAGCCTCTAATTGGACACTGGTTAGATAAATTAGAAAATACCATATAGATATCGTTGAGCTAGTGTATTGATGGAATCCTGATTGCATTATTTATAGTTTTCTAATTAGAAAAAAGTGCTACTAATGATTTCTAATATATCTGATACTATCGATAACTTAATATGTTGTGACTTCAGGACCTAGACAGTAGAAGAGTTAAGCCATCTAACATGCATCTAGGGTAGTTTATAATAGGCAAACTACTATCAAGGATTTTAGATATTTGCTAGTATCTAAAATCCACAATATAGTTTTACAATTAAGTTTTTTAGTTTAAAGATCTATTAATATTTTAGAAAATATGAAGATTACCTCTAGCTCTTTCTTTAAAGAATAGGCAAATCCTATTTGTTCTATAAATTTTGTAGGGGTGAGATCCCTCCAAAATAGTAACTGCTATTCGCCAAACTGCGAAACCACTTATACCTATGTACCAATACCACAATATCATAGCTATAATTTTAAGGCCATGAAGCAATCTGCAAAATTTCAATAGAACTACTTATAGTTTTGTATAAAAATCTTGGTTTAGAAGTACAAGCTGCTACAATATCTCTAGTTAGCATAGCTTATATAATCTTGACATGTATTACCGACGGATAAGATTTAGTAAGATATATAGGTAGGCTGGAGGTTAAATATATATTCTAGTCAAATAACGGACTAATGAAAGATGATAAATATATCTAAAATTTCGACTTATACAATAGATTATTCTAAAAGAAAGCTTACCTAATGCTAACAAAACTCTAGTAGAAGTATTTCATTATAGACTAGTTAATTATTCTTAACATATTGGGTATATTATCCCTGTTCCAATCAATATCACAATGTCTACTATTTTTTCGCGGTGGAAATAAATATTGAAGCGATATATAAATATTTGGTATTGACCGGTATGTGTTTACATAGACGATTATTATTAGCTAGCTACCCGTATAAATTAGATAGAGCCATATTAAAAGATGAGCTATTGCTATCTTTTGTCCTTAGAAGACGCACCAAATCTTTACCTACTATTCTATCTAAACAGAATTCCACATCATGCTATAAATAAAATATAAACTATGGCTATATTGTCTCCATATCTCAGTTATTGGATATTATCTATATATTATTCCGTTGATCTAAGTTTAGATTATAGCAAACTCATATTTAAGAATCTACATATGCAAATCTATATTGATATGTATAATATTACTATAGAAGATCCGGCTGCCAATTTTTTATAAAGTAATTGTATATCCTAGAAGTAGTTCTCTTAACTCTATCAAAATGGAAAATAACAATATTATGCGGCCTAGAGCAAGGCTATCATGCTTAAGCAATAATAAATAACTGCTTAAAGTTTATATTTAATATGTAAATTTCAATGTATAATAACACCTTTACAATTATAACAGACAACAATTCAGTTTTAGGTATGTAAGTCCAAATAAATGTATTATTAATAGATCTCCATCTAATTCTAACCTAAGAGCGCCTTTATATGTACATTATATATGGTACAATCTAATTTTCAGTATAATTTCCAGCAGGTTAATAGCAATCTTAGACTATAAAGTCTTTAAACTGCTTTCTATATATATCTATATAGATTAGAAAAAGCTAAGAAATGCGGGAAACTATCTTTAATTCACATGTATATATATATGTATGTTAGTGCGATTATAATATGACTAACACTTACATACCAATGTTCAAAAGCTTTATTCTATTTCTGTCCAGCTCTAGTTAGTCGTTATCATTACCAAAACTACTATGCCTTCAATAGCTCGTCAAAATCCCTAAAAAACAGCACACTAAGGAAAGTCCTCAATTTGCTACACACTCTGATCATTCGGATTTTAAATCTCTTTAAACTCCATAATTCTTCCGATACACAGGCCTAGTCAAAACAATAGCGAAACCCTATAAATTTAGGACTAAATCAATTCACTATACAAAAATCAAAATAATCAAGACTTTAGTAATTTAAATCTTCTATATCCTATCTCTACCCGCTCCGCCTACCACTTAGTGGAGCCACCATGCGTAAGGATCGTATTCTGCATCCGACTAGGGATAGTATTATCAAGGCCTTCATAGTTGCCTTTCCTATTATATCCTATACTTCATAATAATCGCCTGTATACAATTAGTGCCATTAATATAGATAATAGAATGAAATCGACCAACTCAATTAGATTTAAATCTAGAGAAGACAGCGGCTATTCTATTAGAGTAAATTTTTTTATTAAATTTAGCGAGAATTTCGCACGCTCTATAGCAGGCGCATTATGTTTATGATAAATAATTTAATACATTATAATAGAGATTCTTTTTAAATGTAATAAATGCTAAAAAGCAAGAAAAAATATTCTAAACTATTCTTATATCTAGTGCTTTAAAAATAAATAAAGCTATAACGGTGGTCTATATAGCGCTTAAATACACTGGTTGTTAGATATAACGTTTTACACAATCAAGCTGCGCTTACAACAAAGCCGCGCCCTTTCCATCTAAACTCCCACCTTCAGAATTTAATATATCTTTTTTTATTACTACAATTATATATATTTTTCTAGAGAATTATATATTTAGATAGCTATTTTAGCCTATTAAAAAACCAGATTAAATTAATTAAATATGCTATAGCCTTTTTTACTATCCCTAAAAATACTATACATAACTAGCTTTATAATATCAAATTATAATTATAAACTAAATTCAAAAAAATATTTTTAAAGTAATTATTAAATATAACTATATAATAATTTCTAATTTAATCTAAATCTGTATATAAAATAGCCTAGATTTTATTTTGTAGTTATAAGATTTTACTATAGTTATCGGAACTAACTAGCTTTATAATTTTATTAAATACTATTCTTAGCTCTATATATAATATATAAAATATATTATCTATTAGCACGCAAAGTAAAAAAATTTAAAGACTATGGACCTGTAATTTAAAACTATATAAATAATTATTTAAAAATGTAGTATATATAAAGGTGGTATTTAAAACTTTAATAAGATTCGCTTTATAATAAAGCTCTACTTTACTTTAAAAATAATTACTATAGTTAAGTAAAGCGAATAACTGTATAAAATTATTTAAAGTAATTGTAAATAAATTATAGTTATTATAATAACTAGATTAAAGAAGATATACCTATCGCCGATTATTATATTAAAAATAAATATCTAATAAGCTGCCTAGTTCTAAGAACTTATATTTTTTATAACTAATAGATTTCTACTAGTCAGAATAACCAAATAACTAATAAAATAGGCCTTCTTTAGCGAAAAATTATTTTTAAACCGCTTTTAAAGCGCTATATAGCTAGTACAAAATATTTGCTTATTCTTACTAGCTATAGTAGTTATTCAACTGCTAAATTTAATAATTTTTATAAATAAAATATAATAATATATCTCTGTATACTTACCTATATTTTTTATTTTTTTTAATTCTTTAATATAGACTTTTTGCCTGCTTAAAAAAATATATAGAAAACGTTAAAAACCGTATAGCTATTAATAATAACTATATTAATAAAAAAGCTTTCTATTGCTATATCCGGATATTTATAAATAAATTTTTATTCTAGCTAATATTTACAGCGGTTCCAAAGAAATAAAATTTAAATTAGTTAATTTAAAATATGTTCTCTCTATATTTATCTTCTAACTATATATATCTATACTATTACTAATTAAAAATTTAATTTTCTTTATTTTTTAAACTCTATAGAATATTTACTAAATTAGAAAATCTAAATTTTATAAAATAGTCTTAATAGAGAGCAGTAATTTCCTAGTAATTCTATTATATATATTTAATATTTTAAAAAAAGCAACATAAATAGTAATATAAATCTAGCTACTTTTAGAATAAAAAATTAAAGCTATACGCGCTAAAAATAGATAATATATAAAAAAAAGAAAGCGTACTAAAATAGAAAATAACTATTTTAGTATATAGAAAGATAAAAATTGCGTTTAGCAGCTTAATAAGTAGCCTACAGAATCTACTTTAGTATTTTATTAATAAGCTCTGTAGCGCTATAGTAAATATAAAATAATTAAATATATAATTTAAAATTACCCTAGTAGATAGCTATAATTTGATATATTTAGTTAGTTAGATTTAATGGTATTAATGGTTAAGAAGCCTTAGAAAGTAGGAGTTTTAGTGGAAAGGGCGCGGCTTAGTCGTAGACGCGGCTTGATTGTGGAAAACGTTATATCAATGTTTATGTGGACCTATACATAAGTAATGCCTTGCTATAAGCAACTTTTTCGGCGACCTAATTTGTTGCGTATAGCCAGGTTCTGCTCTACTCCTACTAAAAAGAGAGACTTGAATTATAGCAGGTCTACGGAAGTTTTATAATCCGAATAATTAGAGAAGATAATTCCACTTAAAACACTGAGAAGTTTATAATATCTGTAGTATATAATAATATATTTTATTTTACCTTCTAGTATTAAGCAAATAAGATAATATGTCTAAAACACGTGATATAAGTCCATTTGAGAGAAGTCCGTTATATAATGGTCTCCATTATTAGTTTAATATAGAACACCTCCCTAGCTTTTCTATATATGAAATATCCAAGATTATTCATAACGTAGTTCCAAAGCGAGTCGGCCACCACACGCGTTTTAGACGCGACCGAAAACCTCACCTATTCTAACTACTAACCATGCCTTTAAAAGCGCGTTAAAATTCGAAAAAACCAGTAGAACAGGAGGGGAGAATTCTACTTACTATTTCTGCTTTAGAAAAGCAAGAAATCGGTACGATTCGTGAAGCAGCGCGCATTTATAATATGCCTTATTCTACTTTGCAGGATCGACTATACAGTAAGACAACACGCTCAGAAACACGCGCCAACAGCTATAAATTAACCTAAAATAAAGAGGAATTGCTTATACAATAGATTTTATCGCTAGATCGACGTAGAGCGTCTTCTTGACCTTTACATATTCGAGAAATAGCTAATATTCTTCTTGCTGCGCGCGGTACAACGCCTATTTAATCAGTTAGTAAGAACTAGGTTAGTAATTTTATTAAACAACGCCTAGAGATAAAAACTTGCTATAGTTAACGCTACAATTATTAACGAGCGAAATATAAAGACCCTAAGATAGTTAGGGAATAGTTTAACTGCGTATAAATTACTATAATATAATATAGAATTGCACAGAAGAATATCTATAATTTTGACGAGACTAGCTTCGCTATAGATGTAGCAGATACTGCTTTAGTAGTTACTAAAGCTGATTACTATAGCAAAACCTCTGTTGTACAGCCAGGCAATCAGGAATAGATCACTTTAATTAAATGTATCAATTCTACTGGCTAAGTAATTTCTCTATATATTATCTTTAAAGAAAAGGTCTATATACAGAGCTAATATAAAGATATAGAGCTCCCGCGCGATAGCAGGATTGAAATTAGTCCTAATAGATAGACTACTGACGAAATAGGCCTTCGCTAACTTAAAACGTCTTCTAATTCTTAACAGCCATAGCAGCCATCTTACGCCTCAATTTAATCAGCTCTACAGCGAAAATAACGTAATACCTATCTACATGCCTGCTTATTCTTCCTATAAGCTTCAACCTCTGGATATTAGCTGCTTTGCGCCTTTAAAAAAGACGTACAGAACATTAATAGACTAGAAAGCGCGTTTAGAAGTTAATTATATTAATAAATTCGATTTTTTAAAGATCTTTCCAGCTGCCCGCAAAAGCACTTTTTAACCAGAAACTATTAGAAATAGTTTCGCAGACACGGGCCTAGTTCTATTTAATCTAGATAGAGTGCTCAGTTAGTTGAGAATTTAACTAAAGATCCCTACACCACTAGACAGTCGGGTAACTAATTTAGCGCCGAAAATATCTTATACTACTAAGCAGTTAGAAAAGCAGGTATCTGCTATAAAAAAACTGCTTAAGGAATGCTCGTACAGTCCTTTACCGCTACTAGAAGCGCGATTAAATAAGATTATTAAAGGTTATAAAATAGCTTTAAATAAGCTTGTTCTTGCGTGTAACGAACTGCGCAATCATTATGCCAATAATAAATAGATAAGTTAAAAACACAAGCGCTCTACTGGGCAGCTAGCTTTTACAGAGGGGCTACCTATTTAGAAAGGCCTAGAGCGATTCTAGCGCGAGAATAAGGTTAATAAAGCTTAGAATGCGCTTCCTATAGATTCTGTACTTTCTGCAGTTAGACCGCGCATATAAGCCCCCCTGCAGTATTCTAATTGTTATATTCGGGGACATACTAGAGTTAGATATTCTATTTTACTTAGTAATTAGTTTTTAGATAGAAATTCAATTGCTTGGTTGATAAAGGCTAGATCTAGTATTTGGCCCGTGGGCAGGAATTGGTAGGCGGTGGCCGACTTGCTTAGGTGGCCGACTCGCTTTGGAACTACGTTCGTTAGAGAGTATAACGCTTATTTAATCAGTAAAAACTATGTTGGCAATCTTATAGATTAATACAAAAAGTAGAAAATATGTCACTATAGAATAAGAAAATCTAGAATATATTCAGAATAGTTCGAGTATATTTAAGTTGGTAGTGTGATGATATATAATGTCGAGTTATACAGAGAGATATAAGTTTAATAAAGCTAAAGAGATATTGTACGAGTAGTTCCTAGAGCTAATTGCCGTAGAAAAGTATCCACTGTATATCTGTGATCGGGTATGGATTATTTTAAAAATAATTTTAATCAAACATATTGGAATACTCGAGTACTTTTATATAGTATTCTTAAAAGAGAGATATTAGTCTTTAGTATTGGAGTTGTGTACTTCTACAAAATAATAGGAACATAATTAGTCCTAACGAGTAGACCATTGATGAGTTGGATATTCGCTAGCTTAGAAATTTGTATCTTAAAATATATAATTAGGAAATATTATCTAATTTTCCCGGCTGTGGGAGCTATTTTATACATCCACTAATTATGTGGTGGAGACGATCTATTATTTATATATCTGTTTGCTATAGACTTCTTTAAAATTAGCTGTTTCTTTTATGAAGGATATACAGATTATGTTAGGAGCGGTAGCCTACCATCAGTGAGATACTATATATAGTGGTCCAAGGGATTGAACCTCAGCAGAGGTTCAATATAGTACTGCCTTTTGGTCTAGTGGTTGACCTGCAGCTCTAGGTGCAGGATTACTGACAGAAATATAAAGAAAAATAATATTGTTATACATTCCGCAGTAATCTACAAATGTATATATTATACAGGGTATATTATATTAGCAATCGAAAAAAAACAATAGTGGTTTTTTTTTTCTGGCCTTAAATTTATTTGGATACAGGAGAAACCGGTTATATAGCCAATTTTCAAAACTAATACACATATGACTTTAATTTACTAACCTCTCTGGTACAGCCTATTCCTTAGTACTTAGCAGATACATATATATATATATATATAGAGAGAGAGCTATAAAAACAGATTTAACGGCAGAAAAGTAACTTTCCGTTAAACTAAGTCCTAATGGTTAACCCTCTTTCCTTGTTCTTTAGTTATATAATCTACCTACTAGCGGCGATACCAATATTAAAACCAGGTCTATTAAATTTTCAAATATTATTAGGTCGAATACTACAGGGTTGAAGAATATCAAGAACTTAATTGTATATAATCTTACAATTATAACCTGCCTTCTCTTGACCTCTAAGATTTATTTATTTACTTATATGTAGAGCACTACAGTGTCTCATCCAGCAATATACCTACCTAATCAAAACTAATAGTAAAATTCCGCGAAAGTAATAAAACTAGAATAAACCTATTTAGAACCGCGTTTGCAGTATTTTTATCATTAAAAGCCCTATATGGAGTTCAACATCTATAAAAGCAGATGGTCTACATATTAAATAAAACAATAGTTTATTCAAGAATTAAGGAGATTCGAGTTAGTGGATATTTAACTTTTTAGGCGGGGAACAACCTCTAAAGGACACGGATGGTATTACTTATAGCAATTTCTAGATATTTCAATAGTTAATAATAACGCGTCGGACTTGATTATAAAAATAAAAAAAAATCTAACCGAGTGCCCGACGTAACAAGGTCGCCGATAAAATCGCTTTACAGGCAATCATGGGTTGCTAGTATAAAGGTCGGTTCTGGAAGTTTATAATATGACCCTAAGAGTTTACAGCAATTATTCTACATGATTTTCTTAAATATAAAGTATAATTTAGTAGACTCTATTCCTAATAAGTCTTTAAATAATATAGGTTCTTCTAGATAATGTGCCGTTCTCTAACCTACTAGAAAATCATATTAAATCTATAAAGCAGGTATGAATCCAATGGCATTACACATTGCATAAATTGCATCTACTAGGCCCTTCCAGTTCTGAATCCTAGGCAATACTGGTTCAAGAACTAACTTCTACAAAACTTTGCCTGCTTTACTTAAGATCGAAATTAATATATATCCCAGGTAGAAAATATTATAATTTTTCTCGGCTTATACCCGGTATAATTTATTACATAAGTGATAGTATTGCTTGAGATAGTACTTTAATATAATCAAGTCGACTAAAGGTGGGGGAGCAATATCACCGCAAACAACAACTTTATAATAATATTCACGGATAATATACCTGCTGCTTATTGGTGGAACAGCATAAAAATATATTATTACTTAATCGGATATGGATTCTGTCCAATAATCACACTAGGTACCACCAATCAATACAGCCTTTAAATGATGAAATAGGAAGATTCTAGTGTGTCTTACCACATCTTTACCATTTTTTTTAGAGATTTTTGAAATGAAAACAAAAACTGTTAAGAGAATAGTATTCTTACTCCCTATACGCACACGCCTTTTAATTGGAAACAGCCGGCAGAAGATCAGTAAACCCCTTTATATATCATAAGCAGACCTCTATATACAGATACCGCCCCTACTACCAGAGCTGCCCATATCCACCGCCCTCCCAGAAGACGATTTTTTATGAAATATACCTCTAGTAGTTTCTATAATCGATATATATTCTCTCAACCCTATATATTTTACTATATATACTAAGATTTATTTACTAATGTTTCATATCATGTTACTATTACATATTACAATAAAAGATATTCCATGGAATAGTCTGTACCCATACTACGAACAGAGTCTTGCAGAATGTTGCTATGAATCCTTTAGACTATATAGTAGAAGAATTTAATACTAGAGCTGCGACGTAATGAATTTTCTTCAAATATGAGTGCAGCGTTATTTACTATTAGAGGTGTTTAGCAGCTCCGGCACCTGCCAGTAGTACGCTCACCTCTTCGGGACTAGTTCAGATTCTAGTGGCAGGCATATATTATACATAACAGACCTACTAAAAATATAAAAACGCCCAAGAAAAGTTAATTTAGCAATAGTACCTCGTGAATACGTAGAAAATAAAGCTTTCTATATATTATTTTGAGCTATTTTCTAAGACTATAATATAGGCGATGTTACCTACTAGAATAGCTTTTAAGAATATAAGAATTACTTTGCTAGTTATAGACGGCTTTGCTATAATTTTAGTATGTTAGCGAATGTAAATATAGCCCAGAGCATATATGAAAGATTAACAATAATAGAAAAGAAAGCGAAAAAATAACTGTTATTAGGATTTATCTATCTATAGACTATTTATATGGTGCTTAAATAAGTTCAATAGCTAATATATTGAATACCATATTTGATCTAGCCGTGTAGAGCTTCCGGAAGTTTTTAAATACTTTAAGCTTATAGAGATTTTTAATACAAACATCTCTTAACTTTCGTTTCTAAGTTTACTATTACTATCTTTCAATTAGTTAGCTGGATTAAGAATACCTCTATTGCTTTTAGGAAGTTGCCTATATCTATATTGTAGTACCATTAGAGATTACAGTAAAATGTTTACAAGACAATTTCTAGAACAGAATAATCATAGACTTACTGAAGACTGTTTAAATTTCTATATAAAGATTATATAAAAGATCGTTAATATTAGTATTGTTCAGGGTCTTATAGCCAGGATGCTAATTTATTATTAACTATAGGAAAACTAATATAGAATGTTCTTTATTTAAACTATTGGAAAGAATAGTTCAAAGTTTTGGAATAGTTATATCTAATAATCTTGTATTGTTAGTTTTTAGTTTTAAAAACTTATGGAGGCAACTATTATCCCTAAAAAATAGAATTAAGAAGAGAATTCTAGAGATATATGGGTCTTCTTTCTCACAGGGGTGAAGCGATCCTCTTATAGTAATCTAGTGTACATAGCTATCAATAATCTAATAATATATAAGGATGAGACTAACACTACTTTAAAAATAAGAGAGTTATAATAAACTAGCCTGGAACTGTGCGAATATTAGTAGGACATAGTTATTAGAAGGATTGGAATTTTTGCACTAAGCTTATCTGACTATGAAATATAGACTCACTTTTCTGTCACTATACTGTTAACGAACATATATTCCTTCCTATAAGATAAAAAATAAACAAGACTTTGGTTTAGATCTAAGCCAGGACCCTGATGTAATCTGCAGGCTTGAAAGATCATAATTTTGATAAATTAAGGAGAATAACAGCAATTAAAGTGACGAGAACAGTAGGAAAAAGGGCAAAAACAATAGCAAGAAGAATAATACAAACCAGTAAAAAGTAACAATAAGAAAATGAGTTATAAAGTCTAATTTAATACAGAAAATTAATAAAAGTATAAAAATATTACTTTAAGATAAATATATGGATCCGCACGGTAAACCAACAAGGTGTATATCTTTCCACATAAAACTATGTATAAATAACATAGATTATATTTTCGTTATTGTTTCTAGTAGAATAACGCTGTTAGTAACCCTTATTCTATCCTGTATTGCTAGAGATACTAGCTTTATATGTATATATTGAAGTAACAAAATTTTATTACTTTAGAGGTAGATTGCTGACGTTTTCTTTTTTGATTTTTTTTTTAACTTTTTCGTTCTTTAGATATTCTAAATTATTGAAAATTCAAATTAGAAACTTAACGCTCTCCTTAAATGGGTATCTATTTTTTTAATGTTTCCGCGCCCTATACGCTTAATATTTATTATACATTACATAACAAGCCGTGGTTCTAAAAAAGCCTTGCTTAAGATTTATAGATACAAAGTGCCCGTACATTTTTTATCATCTATGGCGAGTCAATTTAGTATACAAATTTAGTAGTCTATATAGTATTGTATAATAATTAGATATTTTTTTCTAACTACTTCCAACGATTTTTATCTAATAAAACTAATGATTGGCGGTGGACTGCTGGGTGGCCCTTATTTCTTTATTCATTAGCTTTATAAAGCCTACTTCTGTAGGGTAATAAATTAGAGTTATTGATAAAGGCAGTAGACCAGGTTCTACAAGTATTTTAACAAATTTTTATATTAAAAATAAGTATGCTTTTTTTGGATTATCTGGGGTAGCTTGCGATAACTCTATATTGCCTAATAGTATACTAATTGTATAGCAGGTAGGCTTAAGTTCTGTATAAATTGTATACGATAGAAAACTTTCCGAAGATATTTAACATTCTACTTTATTTCCTGCCGCCAATAACTATAGGTTTTTAAGGGATATAATGATGCTTATTACTTTAGTACTGTGAGGCCTACATCTAGGGCTGCCGGTCGACCACTCGATCAAAAGGCTACTATACTATATTGAACCTTCGATGACGTTCAATCCCTAGCTAGGACCACTATATAGAGTATCGCACGGGCAGTTCTAACAAGTACCTATCGGTGCCCAACCGTTGGCACCTACAGTCATATCATAACAAAGGTCCTTTTAAAAAATAGGGTGCCCAACACCAAAGTTTTAATCATAAAAAAGAAATCCTACCAGGTGCCAAGCAACGCTTCCTAAACATTCTTATTAGTACTACAGATTTTAAATATAAAGCAATAAATATCCAGAGAGGCACATAGATATATTTCGAAACCGTGAGACTTTTTATATATTTGTATAACTAGTGGTTCCCATGCCGCAGAACCAAGTAAAAATTATAGTATGCTGAAAAAAAAAGCATCTAGTTTTTATTATAAGAATATTTAATTATAGAAATATATAGCTATCTATAGATCTTTGGTTTGAGGTACTGTTAGGACCCATCAGTGCGATACTATATGTAGTCGTCCTAGGGATTGGACCTCAACAGAGGTTCAGTATGGTATTTTTTGGTCTAGTGGTCGGCCTGCAGCCCTAGGTGAAGGCTTAACATATGTGTTTTAAAGATTCAGTGCCCTGTAGAATTCTCAGTCTCTTTTAAAAAAAATATATTGTTCAGGTTCAATAGGTCTAATTTAATATATACCTGAAAACACGACCTTATAATCTATTCAAAAATTATAATTCGTAGATAATTAGAAACTTCTTATTTTCTATGTTCCGCTTTATCTATCAATATTATTCTTTCAATATATATTTTACTACTGCAACAACATTTAATAGATTTCTAATAAATTATTAAAGATTAATTTTAGTTAATAAACCACCCACCGTCTTAAGCATCATTCAGTTAAGATATGCACCGTATTTTATATAAAAATAAGAAACTGCCGAGTGAATAGCTTTAAAACTATTCTCTCATAAGACAAACTAGCACTTATATATACATAAAAATCTTTAGCTTACCAGTATAAAATACTGTCTCTCTTATATATGTACAGATAATTATTATCGTATAGGCCTTTAATATTTTTTTTACCGCGAAACAATTTTTTTTGATATTTAGTAGATATTATTTGTAGGACTAGCCATATAGCTTTTTCATATCATCATTGGCTTAGTTGTTTTAGCGATATCCTTATTAAAAAATAAATAGAGAATTATATGAAATTTGAACCACGTAGGCTTGTGGGCTTTAATAAGGCTTTTATATCGAGTAGCTAAAATAATTAGTATCGTTTAATTCTATTTTAGTATAAATTATTTTCCAGATAAACCAATGGAATTTTAACAGCCTGCTATATTTCCTAGTAGTAAAATATATAGTAATATAGAAAGTTTATAAAAGCATAGTAAAACTAGTAATGTTAAAAAATTATATCGGTTAGTGTTACATATAATCTATATTTAGTAGAGAGTAATACTCCTTTAGAAATTTAATTAGATAAAGAAGAACATATCACAAGATTATAGTAATTTATTAATTACCGTTAATTATTTATTTAGTATATTGGCTTCTATCTGCGGTACAGCGCTAATTTGAGCCTATATTAGAGATAAACTATTCAATAACTCCATCGGAACACGAAGATACACATTTATAATATTTTAAAAGTGGATTAAAGTTCTAGACTATTTATTATAGAGAACTAAATAGATATAGCGGTTTCATAAGCCTTATTAAAATATGGTCCTCGTATGTAAGGCGCTAATTTAATTATATCAGTAAGCCTTAGGCGCTGAAGTATCCATAAAATAGAATTAGCCGTCTTTAACAAACAGACTCACCCTGTCTTTAGGGTTTGGGGGTGTTACCCTGCTTATCTTAACGATAATCTCAGCGTAAAATAAAAGTAGCTATTTTAGCTATTCAACTCTACATAGGTAAATTAGTATTTTCAAGATATAGCCTATGTTTCTATAATTTGTAAAATTTCTGTGAATCTAAAAAACATACTATATTAACGGGGTCTATAGGGCTATTTATACTATTTTTTTTTAAAGAAGTCTAATATACATATACATTGTATAAAATGATATAGTACTATTTAATTTAAATATATATCTATTTAGTGTTAAAATAACCTAGTATTCTAGTTATCTTATATTATGTATTCTCAAAAAATAAATCTTTCCGAGATTAAGAAGTTTAAATGTAAAATGACCTACGAAAAATATTTTATGACAAAGATAGTCCTTTGTAAACAATATTCCAGTGAATTTGAGAAATCTAAATACTCTAAGCAAGTAGCTAGCTATTTTTATTGTTAGGGTGAGATTTATCGTTGGGCTGTAGCAGGTTAACCTAAGGACGAGGTAGATCTGCTTATTAGAAACAGTTAGAAGAGTAACTGTGTTTGATTTTTAAGATGCTATTTGCTCTATAGTTAATTTAAAGTATCATACAAGACCCTATATGAGTATCTAATTCAATATGATCAGTCCTACTAATTCACTTTTTTAAAGTACTATTAACCAGTAAATGTAGACTAGGATCATAGTATAATCCTTACAAAAGCGGCTTCTCTATTTTGATATATTATATCTGTAGTTCTAATCAATTGATTAACGGGCTCTATAAACCCGGTTTAGAGTAGAAAATCGCTGTATTAGAAACAGACGTACAGATAAAATTAAAGTCTTGTGTACTACAAAATCGGTTAGATTGTCGTTAAAATAATTGTCGATTCCTTAAAGAAAAGAAAACATAAATTATTGAAATACACATATAATAGCAGATTAGAAGGGTTTTCTAATAAAGGTATTAATAAAAAATTGGACGCTGTTTTGACAGAGGTATAAGAATGCGAAGTTTATAGAACAATGAAAGTCTCCTAGTTTCTTTAGACGGCAAGATAGGGCTATAATGGGTAGGCCTATTACTACCTTCATTGGAAGAGGGGAAGAGACAGTAATCATTACTCATTGGATGCTAGCATGTAGTAATCTAAATTTATATGTAGTACATTATCATCCTTCCGCATTATATCTACTTTATTAGCCTAGGAAGAAAAGCTACATATAGTATATAGCTCGTTTCAAGCCGTTTATATCAAAATATATAATTTTAATAGATATTTAAATATCACTAGATATGAAAACAATAAAGATATAATCTAAAGCTTATTTTATAAAACTATCAAAGTTAATATTTATTCTAGACAGAACTGATGTTTATCAATATAGAAAGATGCTATAAATATACTATACTGCTTTTAAAAAATAACTGCTATCTTTATAGGCAAAGAAAATAAATATTAAGCTAGTTTTAATATAGAATAAAGGACCTACTTAGTTATAATAGTTAAGCCGCTATAAAACAGTATTATACTTAGGGGCTTGATACAGCCATACCGCGATGGCTCCCGCCATACTGGCTTTACTCCTGCCACACCGCGGTGGCTAGTACCACGCCGCTAAATCTAGAATAAATAATTTCGCCCTATATAACTATTATATAATATGGTAGCCTAACGGTATGTTAGTTAGGTCAATAACATAACCAGATAGATAATAATATAATAATATATAAGAGATAGTAGAGATAGTAATAAAAATAAGGAAGAAAATAACCATATAATTAGAATATGTAACTATATTATATATACTATATATTATACAATTCTACTTATACAACTATATTTCAGTATCTTTAAACCGCTAATTAGAAGCTTTAAATTAGTAATATTTAAACTAGCTATTGTGCTTACTCTATAGAATATAACTAGTTACTAATAAATCTACGCTAGAGTAGCGATAAAAATATCTAAAGATAGAAAGAAAAACAGAGAAGGTAGCAAAGAAATGAAACTATAATATAATTTTAGAATTTGTTAGAATGTTTTAGAATTTTCTTCTAGATAAAGATTTATTTAAAAATAGACAGTTTTTTGACGCCTTTTCATATCTAACAGAAATTTAGCACTTAAAATAGAATGATCTAGCAAAATAACCCAATTAGACAGGTATATTTTGTAGTCTTTACTGTAATTAACCCTACCTTTATTTCTAAATCTATTACAGCTTCGAATTATCATTATATATTCTATGCGCGAGAAATAAATACTAATCACTATCATATACTTATACAGATAATATGGCCCAAAAGTTACAAAATAGCTTAAATTGATCAGGCTGTTGTATACTCTTTGGGACTATAATTATCTAGTTTTATAACTATAAATAATAATATAGTATACTTCAGGCTCACATGGCCGGTTCTTAAAGATATATCAGTCTCTGATTAAATATATGAAAAGAATAAGTCACTTAACTTTTATTTTCCTATAAATACAATATGTATATATAGATGATAATAACGCCGAGCTCGCTTATAGATATACCGAAGGGATAGGCTAATAGTCTTTGGAACATAAATTGAATTGCCATGTAATATTTTATCCTGGTGGCATCTAGCTGCATTACGTTATATAGATCAATACATATAGATAAATAAATTTTTATTTAGGGTACTCATTCGAGTCTCAGTGAATTATTTTATTATAACATCGCTAGCAACTTTGATAGCGATATTTAGATAGATAATAATAATATTAAATTGGATATAGCAGAAGTTCTCTATTTCCCAAAAAATAACTTTCTGGTAGCGTCGACCATTATGAAGCTATAAATTGTATTGAAAGTAATACTAAACTACTAGTAAAAACTATGTAGATATATTATTATACTTAATTATAGTTTTTTAATTAGGGTTCAACTTTATAGTAGAGAAAAACCTTTTTTATTATAAAAACTACTTAGTAGCGGTAGCTAAGAAATTCAGCTTTAATCATAAAAAATATTATAATCTTTTGTTTTCTAGCTAATTAATTACTCCGCTACTTAAAGTAGAAATATCTTTTTTGAAACTGTGTGCTAATAAAATTAGTAAGAATAATATGTTCTATAAAGATAAGAAACTAAATAATTAGCTACTTTCATATACCTAAACCGGCTTAATCGAAAATTCCAAGAGCTTAGTATATATAGGTAATATCCTACTATACTATAAGAAAATAGAGGTAGGTATGCTGACTTATAATTTGTTAAGAATATAATTTACGCAGGCCTACATAGCCTTCAGAACATCTCTTAATAGCCCGTTTTCTCTCTTTTTGTTTATTTATCCCTTTCGGCTTTATCAGCCTTATTCTCTATTTCTATTACTTTATTTTTTACTCTATTTATTTTCTATATATTTCGTTCCTGTTACTTATAAATTATTATAAGCTTTTCTCCCTAGTCGAAGTATTATTTAATAACTAAAATTATTAAATCTATTTTGATTTTTATAGGCCGTACTCTTTTGATATATGACTATGGAATATACTGTAATTACTATATTCATTTATTTGTGTTATAGCTGCTTACTTACCTCTTAGCATCCCTACCCTGCTAGACGGTTAGTAAGCTACTATGACTGTCTTATATGACTATTAACTATATTAAAGCTCTACTACTAGTCTTCTCTTCTAAATTCTAGTAAGTAACTATATATCAAGCTATTAGATATTTTTTTTACTACTTCCGTTTAGTATACTTTCAATTTTTTATTTATTTTATATTTTAGTTTATTAGCTACTAATTTCAGAACTTTTATTCGTTCTACTATCTAGCTAACCTACTAAAAATAAAAAAAACAGCCCTTTTACTGGATAAACTACTATAACTAAAGAGATTTTAGAATTTTACTGACTTTTCTTAGAGAGGTCCTTCATAAAAGTCTTAATTAATGATAAGAAATCAACAAAAACAATAATATTTACGAAAAATATAAAATAAACCGTTATTTTAAAAGAAATTATTATAATTATTATCTCTACTAATAAAAACTTTTTTTTTATTTTACTGTATATTTAAATAATAAAAAATATAAAGAATTTTACTTTTAGTTTAATAAAAAAACTATACATAATCTCTCTAATAATAGTAAAATCTTCAACTAGTATATTAAATTTAATTGATAAAAATTAAAATACACAAGCATATTACTACTCTATAGTTTATCTGTATAATTATTTAAAAAATTTACTTATCTTTCACTAATGATAGCGCTATTTTTGAAGACTATTATTTTTCATTAAAAAATTTTCAAATTTTCTCTTTTTAATATTGCATTCCTATAATTTTTTTAATAATTTAGAGATATATTACAAAGTTTTTATAAAAATCTATATTATTAAACATATTGTATTAATTTTTTTCTAAATTCATGGTAAAAATTTGATTTTAAAGTAGGTTTTCCGCTAATCTTTAAAGATTTTTAAAATCTATATTTTTTACTATTTAATATATGATATAAATATTCCAACTGACCTCTAAATAAATTAGTAAAAATATTTAGCCACTATAGTAGAAATTTAATTTATTCTCAATTACTATATATTTTATAAAAAAATAGCTTTTAAATAGATTTTTTCTTAAATTTTAGCGCTATTATTAGTAAAAATTAAATTTATTTTTTAGTTATTGAAAGAAGTTATAAAGTAGCAATATTCCTTTATATTCTTATTTTTATAAGTTAAATTAAATATACTAACTGTCGGCGGCGATACTATTCCTTTCTACTGCATGGCCATGGTTTATTTCTATATTTATTGAATTATAGTACTGTATTTAGTCCTCCTTTAGAAACAAGAATAAAGTTATTATTGTCTTCCTATATTATTACTCATAATAGTAGTATATTCTTAGTTTAAATAAACTTCTATTAGATCTAGAGTGGGTAATGGCCAGGGTAGGCCAGGTTAAGGGTCTCTATTATAACTTGACCGCAGGTTAACAGTAAGATTAAATATCCTATTCTTATCTAAATAAAGTATAAAAAAATAAATTAGATTAATCTAATTAACTGTTTTTAGTGTTAAGATCTATATATTTTATCTATTTAAATCTAGTTCAATTAAACTTTTAGTTAGATTAACTATAGTTGATTTAACTATTTATAACTAATTTTCTAAAAAGCTATAACAAAAGCGTTATTTCGTTTTTTAAAAGGATATTAAGAATAAATAACAATATTTTATTTGAATTAATTTTATAGAAATATTGACTCTAGTACAGCTAGTAGGATTTTTATTTTTCTATTAAAGTTAGTACTATCTGAAGATATAAAACTAGTTAGTTCTAATAACTACAGTAAGTCCTTATAAATAACTATAAAGTAAAAATTAGACTATTTTATATAGAAATTCTCGCATATCTATATTTAATAATTATTTTAAAAGTAATTCTTCTTTAAATTTAGTTAGTTTATAAATATTAGCGCGTATTTCTAACTATAATTTAATATTATAATACCGGTCGTGTATAGTACTTTTAAAAACAGTAAAGCTATAGTATGTTTAATTAATTTAATCTAACCTTTCTAATAGGCTAAAATAGCTATTTAAATACGCGATTCTTTAAAAAAATATATATTAAATTATAGTAATAAGAAAAGACGCGTTAAATTTAGTAGAAGTTTAGATAGAAAAGGCGCGGCTCAATTGTGGAAAACGTTAATTAATACTATAAATAATAATAGCATTATATTTTTCTGCCTTACAAAATAAAATAATTTTATCATAAACTTAATATAAATATCTATATCTAGAATACTATCACCAATCTAAAGCTTTCTAACCATTTTTAAAATTAGTATTATATTATATATTTTACTTGTATTATTTAGCTTTACATTGTTTAGCTTTACATTGTCTGTATAAATAAATTATAGATTACAGCTAATAATAGTGATATTTTTTTTATAGTAACAGCGATCAGTCCATCCCTGATTCTATGATTGACTTGAATTTAAAACGTTTCCTAATTATTCTATCTTTTATCTCTAGAGATCCCATAGATCTCTATGCTAGCAGGGTGATGTCCCCAATTAACATCACTTAATTTTATTTTTAGGTTTTCCTCTTCTATTGCGCGCATTATCTATATATATATATATATATAGTATCTGTTGGTTAACTGATACTTTCTCATTTATCAGTCGTGGTTTTGCCTTTTTTTGTTTTCACTTATATTATATCTCACTCGTGTCTCGCTACTAGTTAATATAAAGATTAAAGTCTATTGTAATATAATATGATATATTGATAACGTAGTAACCTTCTTTATATCCTATATAATCTGGTAATAGATCTACGTTCTTGATTTTTTAAGGGTTTATACGTAGGTATCATGCTACTATCCTTTTAATCTTAGTATATATCTATTAACCAGAATAATTTTATACACACTTTTTATCTTAGAGAACAAGTAAAAAGAATTTTAATCTCAATTTAGACCTTTATAAAGTCTACCTAGATATATCTACTTTCTCTGTTATGCACTAGTAGAAATGCGGCAAGAATCCTAGTCCCTAATATGTTGTAGGCTAAAATTAAATAAGTTCTAGCTATATAAAGTATTATCTTAGTAAGGTCCTGCTAGCACTTATTACTATGTAAAGATAGCTGGGAGGAAGAATAAGCGGCAAATAACACTAGGAGCTCCGAAATTTGCCTAATATACTCGTGTAAGAATATATCCTATTAAAATATGTAAACATTCTTCTTAGTTAACCTGCAACTACTAATTTTATTAAGAATCTACTAGTATTTTTATATGGAGCCTTCAGAATAGCAGTGCTCCTCGATAGATTCTGCTATGTCTATATTGTCAGTCATTTTCTACTACCTTTGCCTAATTATATCTATATTTTCTTTGTAAAGCCAGTTTGTCCAAGCTGAAATAAGTGTTCTCATAATAATGACTCATTATATAGTATAAATTTTTGAAACTTTTGTAATACTACCGACGGTGTTCTATATCTATCTAATGAAACGGGATTGAATACTAGAAGTTTCGAATTACTAGGCTTTATGTGTTAAGATACCTATTAAAAAACTAGTATTTATAAAAAATAGTGTATCGTAACTGGGAGTTCTAAATATAAACCTAGAAATTACTATTACCCTACCTAAATAAGGGAATCCTTAACGGTACAGGGCCTAATATTATAATGCAGTAAGGAGAGGCGGTAGAACTACCCTGTACTGTCAAGGATTCCCTAAAATAAATCTTATAAAATCGGATTACTGTGTACTCGTAGAATGTTGTCTAGATAAATCCCCAGTAATCTATTTTAGTATTTAGATCTATATGTATGGATACAGCTTTAAAACGTATTACTAGTAAAGATTCTGTCTTCAGTATATTCACTAAATGAAAATGGGGCTTATACGGCTACACCGCGATGGCCAATGCCACGCTGCTAAGCCTTAAATAGATGGTTTCCACTAATGTTACTATTATACAATATAATAGTATAATAGTTATAGGCTTATGACTGTAGGTGCAGGTTGACTGTAAGGTTTACTCTTCCGGTTTTATAGTTACTATATATTACCGTGGTGCGGATTTCTTAAACTACTGTATTTTGTTAATACAATTAACTTACTATTTTTATTTTTAGGCGTGTTATAGTTGCGTAGCTTCTAAAACTTTCTGATTATACAGTCTGTAAGCGAGAGGTGTAATAGATAAGTGTTATATTTGATTTATATAGGCAACGAAGCTGTAGTATGTTGTACAGAATAGCCTAGGACAGTAACTTACGACTGTTAATATAGAAGCTATAGAAAATTGCCCTACGAATTTTTCTTTAGGTTTAGAGGCGTGGTAATAGCCATTGCGGTATGGCTGTATTATGTCCCATGAAAATAATGTAGCTGGTTAATTTATGTAGACACTAGAATTAGTAATATCTCTCAAAATACAATAGATTTATCAAAAATAAATAGTATTTTGTATCTAATAGATTCTATTTATTTTTATACCCAGCATATCTTTGAGAGCAACAAATACTCTGGGTTTATAAAATCTTCTATACCGTAAAATTAGCAAAATCATTAAGATAAATAAAATTATCCGATATATATATCAGGATGTTTAGTTTAAACTATAGCAAAATTATAAGTGTTCTGGTTATAGCCCCTGAATTCATATTTAGGCGTTAGAAGCTTTTTGATACTAAACTAGATGTATCTACGTTTAAGAAGAATTAGAAAAATCAAGAATTAGAAAATGCCCCTAAATTCTGTGAAATTCTTAAAGTAGAAGAATTTACTTATAACATTCTTTGTTCCTGCAATAAAAGATGCTTATACCCTTAATTAATTTTCTTTTCCTTCTACTATTTTTAATGTTTATTGAGTTGATATCGATTTTTATCTTTATAAAATATTTAGTACCTTTTATGGTAACTATAGCTATATTTACTTAAGCAGATCTAATGTAATGTCTGACTTAAATACAGTAGAACTAACATTGAAATTCTAGTAATAGATATATTAACCTTTCGCATTAACGATGCATTACTGTTATCCCCTTCGTATAATAAATTAGATCTAGTTGAATATTAGCTAGCCCTATAGGATCCTTAATGTACGAATCTGGATAAAGCACTTCAACATCTTATTAAATTATAACCTACAAATCTACCTCCTTTGTTTGAATAGAATAGGAAAAATTGCAATAATCTGCCCTAAGTTTTAAAGAAGTAATTGGACGGGAGTTCAAAACAAAAGATTCTTATGACTCGCGACCCTATACCTTATAATTTCTTGAAATATTAAACTAATAAAGGTTGAATAGTTATTTTATATGTTTATATACAACTATATTATATAGAGGGTATTTTTAGTTGTTAAAGCAGAGTAATAATATATAGTCGGTGCTAAATATCCTTGCCTTTTATTTTAAAATCCTAATAATTAATTGTCTTTAGTGGCTAGATCTTCGGTATATCTAGAGAAGTAGGTCGACTAAGCTCATAACATTAAAATCTAATAATAAAGATGATTTAGCAGTGAAATAGCTTTATAAAGCCTTGGAATTAATATCGTAGGCGTAAGCAACTAACTTCAGAGATTATATATTAACTACATTGAATCTTATTTAGTTTTCATTTACTATTTACACTAATTCGCTTTGGCAGACGGCTATTCTGCAATTAGAAGTATATTTATCATTCAAAAAAATCTATATATAATTATTACTAGCATATCTATGTACTTTAGATAATTGAAGTGAGATTACTTTATAGAAATTGATACAACACCTTATCTCGAGTAATTAATAATATTTACGATATATTTATGGAACTTATAGCCGGTAGGGTGATATAGCGGTAGATCGGTATCTAGGCAAGTCCCTAGTAGGGCTCAGCCGATTAGGTCTACTATAGGTCTATAGGTTCAAACCTCAACGGTACCTCTAAATACAATAAATTTATTAAACTGCCATTTACTCAATATAGATTCTTAATGAGATAGAAAGCGCTGTTCTTTTAGTTTTATATTTCGTATTTTTCCAAAAAAATGTAATAAGTCTTATACATTGTCTTTATAATGTAAAAGATTAGTATGAAATAGTTATGTAATTAAAAAAGTAGTATATTTCCAAACTTTAAGCGCTCTGGGGATATCGTAGAAATTATTATAGAATAACTAGTAATTTAATAGACCTTTGACTTTTTAAATATATTTCTTTCTCTTTATATCTACGTGTTGGAAATCCTTTTGGTAGCTAGGTATACTAACCTGAACAGCACGCTATACAACTAGAAAGCAGCACCATGTATAAGATTAAATTAATCAATTTATCAGTTAGATTTGATTATAGAACTTATATGTCGACATAATCTAAATACAGCTTCCTATCTTGATATAGCTTTTTCTAGCAGTGAATGTTTATGTGACTGAGCTAGGAACAGGAATGGCGGTGTATACATTGGAACAGAAAATCGCTGCGAAATACCCGTAATGATTACTGTACTATATTACAATAATTAGTGATCAGATTAATAATTCTTGTACTTGTTGGATCTGTAACCTGGATTATAGGAGCTATATAGGCTGGTATATTGAGCCTAATATTGTAAATACTTACAGCATTGAAATATAATGAGGGGGAAACCGATAATTGGACTACTAACTAGTTAGTTATCTTAGAATGATTATTACTTAGAACAAAACTGCCTATAGGATTTGAATCTAACGGTTCATTCTTATAATATGGTCAATTTTGTGGTTCTTTATTGCACAGTGGATTTTTTAGATAACGATTAGGTTGTTTTTATTGCCCTAGATACAGCGAGCGAGGTATAAGTTCAAAGACACAGTAGTACATCTTTGTCTTTTTATCTATTGAAGATGTATATATATACTGAATAGGCTACTCTTTTCTAGTAGGTTCATTCAAACTTTATAAATGCTATCTTAATCTTAGATTAACTAAGTTCATTATTTCCGTTGGGTACGTGTCTGCCTTAGAATTTCTACCAGTTGTAGGGGTTGAATCGGTAGACCCATAGCAGACCTAATTAGCTCCTCAACCGATATAGTGTATAGGTGACTTGTCCAAGGAGATTGTGCTGGTACGCCCGTCTACCGGCTAATATATTACAATAGAATTGAAACACAGACTCGAATAGTAGGCAATATCCTCTAAGCTTCCTGACTATTTTCGCGCTAGATATGATGGATTCAATTATGTTAGATAGGAAAAGTAGCGAAATAGAGTATGACCTGCTTATAGAGCTTAATATATCTACAGCGTTATATTTCTAGACAGATCCTAGAACTCTGTAGCTAGGGGGTTTATACTTCACTGCAGAGATCTATCTTAGCTATTTTACAAATTATGTAGGATATTAAATTATTTAATTAGTTATCCTATAATGTAAAAGCTTTTTATTAGATATTTGAATACCTAGATATTCTAAAGTATATATAGGCTGCTATTTATAATTTTATTTTAATTACAGTTTTTTAATAGTTCTTTTTTTAAAAAATATATGAAGTTTAAAAAATTCAACTCTTTTTAATATAACTAAATTTTTTATACTTTTTATTAGATAGCTATACTTTATTAGAACAAAAAAAAATTTATACTAAGAGAATAAATTTATAGAATAAAATATTAATATATATAGATATAATCAATTATATTTATATGATAGCTTCAATTTAAACTACCTGCTACGTCTATTAAAAGCTAAAATTATTATCTCTTAACTATATAGCTAGTAGTAATAAGAAACAAGTTAGTAAAAATTTATTAATATCGCTTAATTAAATTAGTTTAATTAACACTATATATAAGCAACGGACTTTATAATTAGTTTAGGCTTATTAAACCTTTTATAATTCATTGAACTTAGTAATATTTAACTAGTATTTTTGTCTATAATATAAATAGGTAGTTTTAAATATTTTTAAAATAGAAAGAAAAATTTTTTTAATTATATACTATATAAAAATAATAATAGAAATATATTATTTAAGTAGAAAACTATAAACAGTATATTTATTGTTTTATATTTTGTTTAGTTTGATAGTTTTAGATTCTTTAGTGATTATCTATATTTTATTGTTGTTTTCTATTCTTCTGCGCCTACTAGCTTGTTTTATTTTATATTTTCGATTATCTATTTTTATACGTATCTAAATTCTTTATTCTTTTCCCCCTTATGTTATTATTTACTATATTCCTTAATCTTAAGCTAATTTATTAACTAATTCTCATAATTTTAACGTTTTCCACGATCGAGCCGCGCCTACAACCGAGCCGCGCCCTTTCTACCAAAATATCTGCTTTCTAAATTTAACGCGTCTTTTTTTATTACTATAGTTTTATATATATTTTTACAAAGAATCGCGTAATTAAATAGATATTTCAGCCTATTAAAAAAGCTAGATTAAATTAACGAAACACACTATAGTTCTTTTTACTATCCCTAAAAATACTATATATAACTAGCTTTACAGTACTAAATTATAGTTGAAAACACGCGCCAATAAATATAAACTAAGTTTAAAGAAAAATTACCTTTAACATAATTATTAAATATAGATATATAAGAATGTCTAATTTAACTTAAATTCCTATATAGAATAGCTTAAATTTTATTTTATAATTATCTATAAGATCCTACTATAGTTATTAAACTAGCTTTATAACTCTATTAAATATTATTTTTAGCTATGTATATAATATATAAAATATATTATCTATTAATATATAGAGTAAAGAATCTAAAGATTATAAATCTATAGTTTAAAGCTATGTAAGCAACTATTTGTAAATATAGTATATATAAAGATAATATCTAGAAATTTAATAAGATTAGTTTTGTAATAGAGCTCTACTTTATTTTGAGAATAATTACTATAGTTAAATAAAGTAAATAACCGCGCAGAGTTATTTAAGATAATTATGAATTATAGTTATGAAATAATTATATCTACCGCCAGTTATTAAAAATAAGTATCTAATAGATTATCTAATTTTAAAAATCTATACTTTCTTATAACTAGTAAATTTCTACTAGTAAATAACTAAATAACTAATAAAATAGTCCTTTTTTTGTTAAAAAAATATTTCTAAACTATTTTCTAAGCGCTATATAAGTATTAAATAAGTAATTATTTTTAATAGCTAGATAGTTATTTAATTATTAATTCAATAATTTCGATAAATAAAATATAATAATCTATTTCTATATATCTATTTATATTTTATATTTTTTAAATTATTTAATATAGATATTTTTAGTATACTTAAAAAATATATAAAAAATTTTTAAAAACTGTATAATTATTAATTATGATTATATTAATTACCATAGACTAAAAATAACTATTAGATATTAATATCTACTACTAGTAGAAGAAATAATAAATTATTTAGCTAGCGCTAAAATTTTTTCGAAAAATAATCTATAAAATATCCATTATAGTATTTGAATTAAAAGTAATAATAAATAGAAAACTATTTTTTTATATATATTATAGCTATTTTATATATTACATATTTTTAGTCAGACTAGCTAATATATCTATAATTCTCTAAGCTTATATTAACCATATTTTTAGAAATTGTTAAAATATTTATTACATTGTTTATCTAAATAATATTTTTATTTATTCTATCTTAAAAAAGAAATATATATAATATATATAAATAGTACTAAAGTAGCTTGGGAAATTTAAATTTTATATTAAATATACTAAATATACTTTTTATATAATTTAGACTAAATACCTAGAATTTATTATTATTTTAAATAATATAGAAATAGCAAAAAAACCGTATCTAAAGTACTAAGAAATAACTAAAGCCTACTACTATATAAAAAATCCTTAATTTTTTTCAAAAAATTTATAAATTCCTACCGCTAATTTATCTCTAAATATTTAAAAATAATTTTATTATTTATAGAGCTTACTAAAAAGAAATAAAATACTAGCTAGATACTAAAATTATTAAAGTAATATTTTAATAATTAAAAAATATTTTTTAGAAGATACTACTACTCTACTATTTTAAATTAAAATTAAATATTAAATTAGAAATAATATATTAGAATCCGCTATTAATATAATAATATTTTTGCTATAAAAATAATTAAAATTAGTATTTTATTGCTTTTGTTTAGAAAAATAATTTATTTAAAGAAGAACTATTTTATATATAATTAGAAGTTTCTAGCTATAGTAAAAATATTTAAAAAATAATATTATTATCCAGAAGAAAGCAGTAAATCTATAGTAATAAAAATTAACTATACTAATCTAAGCAGTTTTATATAACTTTTAATAAAATAACTAAATAAGCATTAGTCTAGATAGATAAAATTACTTACTATATTTAATTTTAAACTACAATACTATCTAAGAATCAAAATTTTTATAGATATGTTAAGCTGCAAGTTTATTTATAGATAAAAAATAGTTATTAAAAAAATTCTATACTAAAATAACTAAGAGAAAAAACAGCCTAAAAACTATAATTATAATTTAGAATAATATATCTAAGCAGTTCTATATAATAGAAACTTAATCATAGATTCTAAGAGATAAAAAAAATTTAAAACTCTAAAGTAAATAAAACTATCTATAAATAATCAAATACTAATATAAATAAGAACTATATTATTAATAATACTAAAAATTTAGATTTTTAGATCCCTAGAATTAGGTTGTATATAATAACTTATCTAAATTTCTCTACTATATCTAACTAGAAAATACAGAAATTTAAATAAAAAAATAAAAGTAGTCTCTCTATAACTAAAAAATCTAAGTAGTTTAGCCTAGAAAATAAATATAAATAGATTTTTTTAGATTCTTAAAAACATATAGCTATTAGAAAGCTATACAGTATTATAAGAAATCCTAAAATTAAACTATAATACAATCTATAAATAGGGTATCTAACTTACTACTATATTTTTAATAATATCAAATATAGTTACTATTAGTATAGTATACATAAAAATATTTAAAAATATATTAAAATCTATAATACTTATTAGAATATCCGGATTTATAGATATATATCTTATAATTAGTTAAAACCACTACTAATCTTATAGAAGCCTCTAGAAATATAGATAATAGATAAATTTACTATCTAGTTCTTAGTAAAACTAAGTTTTTAACACAATATTAGTTCCAATAAATATATTTATAAAATATACTATCTATTTATTTTATAAAAAAAAATATTATCGCGCTTTAGCTAGCTAAAATACTCTATAAAGATAATACTATTATTTAAAATTTTAGATATATTATTAGTAATTATTAGTATACTCTATATTATTATATAAAATTTTAGAAAAAACATGTACTATATTCTATTCATAGATAAATAAATAGATACAAAGATAGAATTCAGCTCTAGAGTACTATTTAAAAGCTTATACCAATTTATATTAAAATAATTAGACTTATTACCTTTTTTAGTATAATTTATATATAATAATACAGTCTATTCTATTAATAAAAAGCCCTTAATAAAAATTTTAATAAAACTTCTACCGAATCTATATATAATTACTAAATTTTTTTAATTAGAAAATACTATTTCAAAAATAGAGAATAAAATATAATTACTCTAGTAGACTAAGAAAGCTATTAAAAATATACTAAAAAATTAAGAAAATAATAATTCTTTAATATAATAAAAAATATAAGAGAAATATAAGGGAAATATAAGGGAAAATATTTTAAAATTAGCTAATTAGTCTTTTTAAAAATAAAAAATAATAATACTATATAGCTAAATATTAAACTAAATTATTGCTATTTAAGATTTTTTTCTATTATTAATTTCTAAAGCTTCTAGTCTTAAAAACTATAATTTTTACTATATTATTATTATTTATACTCTATTTTCTATACCTTTTGTTACGGCACTATTAGCGGTTAATTATATAATAGTAGTTTGACTAGGCAAAACCCCGGGTAAGACAATAACTAACTAATATATTATCTACTAAAATACTAACTACTAAATTATAAGAATATAAGAACGCTTATTTCTATATACTTAAGTAGTTTTTATTTTAGTTCTTTATGTTTAATAATACTGTTATTAATAATAATATTATTATTTCTATTAGTATAATTTATCTATACTCTATTACAAGTAGATATATATATTCTTTTAGTTTTATTTCTATTTTTGCTGCTTTAGGTCTTAGAATCTTTATATTAGTTCTTAAGAACTCTCTCGCTGTTTATAGAAGTTAGATTATTTTTAGGATAAGTATTAGTTATCTCTTCGAACTAGTGGATTCTAGTTATCTTCGCGCTTAAACTATAATATTAGCAGGTTGTGCAGCTTAGACGGATCCTAGGGTTTGATACCTTTGTCGCCGTTCCTATTAATATATGTAACATTCCACAGTTTGGGTGTATGTTATATTGGTCTTGCGTATATAGTTCTTATATCTTACTATATGTCGGATTTTACCAGCCATCAGTTTGATTACCGACTTATCTTAAAATAATTATCTTACTTTACTATATTAAAGTATGCCATAAATTAGTAGTATATTTATATTTATTCTAGAGGAATTCCTCCTAAATTTATAACTGTTCTTTAGTATTCTTTATATTTTACCGACTACTGCTGAATACTTACGTACTCTAATATATTATCAGTAATTTCTTATTAAATTCTTTATTCTTGTAATCATACTAACTAACTAATCATCTAACCTATCTGTATTTCTAAGTAGTATTCCTAATACTTTACTATATCTTCTGCTTTTAGCAAGTAATTTGCTATCTAATCTAATTTACGTTATTTAGGATTATATCTCTTTAAATTGCGGTACTCAGCTTGTGTTATTCTCTAATTATACCATTGCTAGGGCCTAGCCCTAATTATACTTTTTTATTTATCGACCCTATATTTAATCTTCATCTCGTTCTCTTTCTATTTTTACTATATTATCACTATATATTTCTTTCGTTCTATCTATTCTATTCTCTTATTTTAAATTTTTTAATCCTTCTATCTTATATTTTATTATTATACTAATAACGTTTTCCATAATTGAGCCGCGCCTACAACCGAGCCGCGCTCTTTTCACCAAAACTTCTACTTCCTAAGATTTTTAACCACTAACGCTATTAAATCTAACTAACTAAATATATAAAATTATAGCTATTTACTAGGTAATTTCGAATTATATATTTAATTATTCTATATCTACTACAGTATTACAGAGCTTATTAATAAAATACTAGAGTAGATTCTGTAGGCTACTTATTAAGCTATATATTAAGCTGCTAAATATAATTTTTTATTTTTCTATATATTAAAAAGATAGTTATTTCCTATTTTAGTACGCTTTCTTATCTTTTTTTTAATAATATTATTTATTTTTAGTATATATAGCTCTAATTTCTTACTTTAAAAATAGCTAGGTTTATATTATTATTTATACTACTTTTTTTTTAAGATATTAAATATATATAATAGAACTACTAGGAAACTACTGCTGTCTATTAAAATTATTCTATAAATTTTAGATTTTTAATCTAGCTAATAAATCTTCTATAAAATTTAAAAAATAAGAAAATTAAGTTTCTAACTGATAATAGTATAAATATATATAGTTAAAGAAATAAATATAGAGAAAATATACTTTAGATTAAATAACTTAAGCTCTGCCTTTTTTAAACTATTATAAATATTAGCCGAAATAAAGATCTATTTATAAATATCTAAATATAGTAATAGAAAAATTTTTATATATCTTTTTAAGCGGGCTAAAAATATTTATATTAAATAGTTGAAGAAAATATAAAATATAGATAGATATATAGAGATATGTTATTATATTTTATTTATAGAAATTATTAAATTTAATAGTTAAATAACTATTATAGCTATTAAAAATAAGTAAGCGCTTTATACTAGTTATATAATATTTAAAAAATAGTTTAAAAATATTTTTTAGCTAAAAAAGGCCTATTTTATTAGTTATCTAGCTATTTAACTAGTAGAAATCTATTAGTTATAAAAAAACGCAAATTTTTAGAACTAGATAATCTATTAAATACTTATTTTTAATATAATAACTAGTAGTAGATATATATCTTTTAATCTAATTATTTTAAATAATTCTATACGGCCGCTCGCTTCGCTTAATTATAGTAATTATTTTTTAAAATAAAGTAGAGCTTTATTACAAAACTAATTTTATTAAATTCCAAATATTATCTTTGTATATACTATATCCTTAAATAATTATTTATATAGTTTATTAGTTTTAAAATATAGGCCTATAATTTTTAGGTTTTCCTATTTTATATACTAATAGATAATAGCTAAAGATAATATTTGTTCTAATAACTACAGTAGAGTCTTATAAATAACTATAGAATAAAATTTAGGCTATTTTATATAGAAATTTAAATTGAATTAGAAATTCTTACATATTTATACTTAATAATTATTTTAAAAGTAATTCTTCTTTAAATTTAGTTGGTCTATAACTATTAGCGCGTGTTTCCAACTATAATTTAGTACTATAAAGCTAGTTATATATAGTATTTTTAGAGATAGTAAAAAGGGCTACAGCATATTTAATTAATTTAATCTAGCCTTTCTAATAGACTAAAGTAGCTATCTAAATATATAATTCTTTAGAAAAATATATATTAAATTATAGTAATAAAAAAAGATACGTTGAATTTAGAAAATAGAAGTTTAGATGGAAAGGGCGCGGCTTGGTTGTAGGCGCGGCTCGATTGTGGAAAACGTTAGTTGTTTATATTTAACTAATAACTAATTAAATTTTATATCTTATTAAATTTATCTACTAGATTAGTATCTTTTATAATAAATTTAAAAGTTTATTTACTTAATAGTTTAATATAGAGACTATCTATTTTATTTAATATTTTTAGTTTATTAAATCTAAATCTATATTATTAGATATTTATCTTTATTTTTCTAACTAAAATATTAACTGTTTAATACTATACTGTACTATATAGAAGGTTCTATATTTTAATCTATTTAATACTGTAAATTATAGAATACTAATACTAGTCTAATATATAGTTTAATAATAATAAGCTACTATCTGAATATCTATTAGATAAAATATAATTGCGATTTTATTTTACTTTTATTTTATTAATATCTATTTTCTTATCTAATAATCTACTTAATTTCTAGTATTTAATTGCTTTATTAGAATATCTTAGCAATTAATTAAATAAGAAGATTCAATTATAATTCAATTTATATACTATTTACAGTTGTAATCTATTTTATTTAGTTATACTATAAGGTAGCTATTTTAGCGAGAGAAATCTATTATTAAAATATCTTCTATATATTCTACTATTAATTTTTTTATTTCTTTCATTACTATTTCTTCTATTATTTCTTGCTATTAATTATTTAATATAAATATTTAACAGAACTAATCTTTAGGTAATTCTAGTCTATTAATGTAGAATTTTGTAGACTTAATTAGATTAAACTAGTAAATATTAAACTATTAGCTAAATAATAACTAAAAAGTAATAGTTTAACGCTTTAAACTATTCGAAAGCTCTATTAATAAATATATTAATATCGCTGCTATAAACTAGTATAATTAATTATATAATTAATCTAAATATAACTAATATTAATAATAATTTAAATTAAACTAGATTTTATTATTTTTCTTATATATAAAGACTAGATTTTTTTACTTATTTATTTATTTTTCTGCTTTTTATTATATATAGATAGCTAATATTTAGGCTTAGTTAAAAACTTTAGTAATCTTCTATATAATAGCTTTATTTTTCTATATTAGATTTTTAATAAGTTTATTTACTAAAATATTTAGATTTTCTGTAGATATAAAAGAAATTAAATAAAAACTATAATTAAAAAAAATAAACTAATTTTAGTTATAGTTATTACATATATATTTAATATAACCTTGATAAATAAAAGTAGTAGATTTTAACTATACTATTTATATATTTAATAGCTTTGTTTATCTATGAATAATATATAATTAATAAATATTATTAAATTTTTATTGAGGCACAGATACAGAACTATATTAAACTAATAAACTAAGAGCTTTAGTTAAAAATAATTATTTTAGAAAATCTATATCTGCTAATAACTTATTATATAAATATTTAGGCTATTTATTCTAAGTCTATCTTAGCTATTTTTTTAAAAAATAATTTTTTTCGTTAGTTAATTAATAACTACTAAAATAGTAGTTTTACTATTATTTTTAGAGAGATTTATAATAAAATCTATAAAAAAATTTTTTAAAAAATTTTGTTAATTTTTCTATATTTTTAATTTACTATAGATATTATAATTCTATATAAATTAATAAATATTTTTAGCTATATTAGACTAAAAATATTTTTAACTAATAAATTAGTATATTTCTCTAGAATAGCCGAAGGCCGGAGAATTATCCACTTATTAATTTAGATTTATATAAAGTAATTTAAAATTAAAAATCTATTATTTACTATAGAATTATATAAAGTCTTATTAATTAAACCGGTATTTTACTAGAGACTTTAATCTATATATATAGAGAGAGTTTTCTTTTATTTTCTTATAAATAAGCTATAATTTTTTAATATTATAAATCTCAGTACTTTATTTAAATCTCTAAATATTATATACTTATATATAACTCTTTATTATAAATTTTATAGTTATACTCTACTAATTCTATTTAAAAAAATAGATATAAAATATAGATTTTTTTTAGATTATATTAAAAGAATACTCCGCCGATATTATAGCTTAAAAAATTAGTTTTTACTACTATTATATAATTTAGATTAAAAAAAGCTAAAATAAATTCTATAGCAAAATATCTACTTTAATATATTAAAATTATTTTAGTAAATCTATATTTATTAAAATTCTATCTTTTTTTAATAAAACTTATTAGGAATTATATAATATTAGAAAAATTTTTAATAAAATACTAATAGAAATTTATAAAGCTAAAAAATTCTTATATACTTTTAATAGTAATTAGTAGTTTTTAATTTTAAATAGCTTTAACCTTCTTTAGATTTATTTTTATTTTCTATTTAGTCTAAATAATAAATCTAAAATATTTAGTTTTCTTAATCTTAAATTTATATTTTCTAATATTTAGATAAAGATTTATTTTCTAGAGCTTTTTAAAAAATTTTTATATATAATTCCGGTGTTAGTTAAAATTTCTATTAGAGTTGTATAACCTAACCGCAGTACCTTAACTGTAATCTAACCATAACCGCTTGGTTAGGTTAAAGACTACTTTTCTAATCTACCTGCGCTACCGGCGGTTAACCGCAGTTAACTATTTTATCGCTAAGAATTGCTAAGAGGCCTAAATAGGTAATTTTATTGCCTTATTAAGAAGACGGTCTAAAGCGGCAGAAAATTTAGGTAGAAATTAGGCAGAAATCAGATAGAAAATTACCTAAATAGAACTAGTGCGGTTAAAAACAGTTAACCGTAGTAGATTGGTTAGATTATATAGAAAACTTTAATCTAACCGCGGTAGCGCGGGTAGGTTAATTTTTTTTCTATAACCTATCTTAACCTAACCGTGTGTAAGTCTAATTTCTATTAATATAAATTAGAATATTATAATAATATACAGAGTAAATTTTATCTAAATATTTATATAATATTTAATTAATATATTTCTAAAAGGTTAAAGAGATATTTACTAGACTAAAAAAAATAACTAGTTATTTATAGAGACTATACTATATACAGAATATAATTATTTATTTTTATTTCTTAATAATCCGAATTTTATAGAAAATAGTAATAATATTAAGTTTAATAAACTATTTAGTCTATCTAATCTAGTTTAATATTTTATTAATAGGAAATAAAAAATAATAGTTTTTTTTTTAATAATTATATTTAGAACTTAGTAGTCTAAATAGAACTAAAAACTATCTTCTAGTTTCTACATAAATAGAACTAGTATAGCAGTAAAAGAGTAGCTAATTTTAATAAACTTTTTTTATAGTAGATTAGTTATTTTTTTATAATATAATTAGTTTCTTACAGAATATTAAATATAATAATTTTTAAAAAATTTCCAGATTTTTCTTATTTTTTTATAAATTTAATAAAGTAGTTAATTTTAAAATCATAATAAAAAGAAAGATTTTAAGGCTTATCTAGATTGAATAAATTAAAATATTAATAATATTATTATAGTTTTTTCTATAAATTTACTAGTTTTTTAATCTTTAAAATTAGAGTTGTATAATCTAACCGCTGTACCTTAACTATAACCTAACTATAACTGTTTAATTAGATTAAAAATTTTTTTTAATCTAACTGACTCGATATAGTTAGATTAAAATAAAAAATCTAATTTAACTATCTTTAACTATTAGTTAGATAAATTAAAATATTAACTATAGATTAATACTATAAATTATATTATAATATATATATATATATATAATATAGTAATCTATTATATATAATTATATAATATTTATTAGAGTTACTAAAAAAAGCTTTTTTAAAAATCTATTATTATAGTAATTTATTTTATACTATTCTATTTTTTTAAATAATTTAAATTTAATAATTTCTATAAATTCTTTATATAAATAAGAAATTTTTATCTCTAAAATAGCGCGATTTTATCTAATATATTATAATAATATTAGTATTACTAAGAAAAAGCTATTTTAAATTTTAGAAAATTTATATATATATATATATTTCTCTTCTATAATATAGTAAAAATTATATTTTTAAATAAAAAGATAAATATTATCTACTACAGATAAAATATTATAGTTTTTTTTTATAATTAAAAGAAGTATTATTATCTATATATTCTAATATTTTTTTAAAATTAAATAGCTATATTAAAGAAGGTTTTTAATAAATTAATTAAAATAACAGTTAATTTAAAGAATTATTAATTTAACTATCTTAACTATACTAAATTTAAATAAATAAAATACTTTATTTTTTAGCGCTAAGACAGTTAAAATAATTAACTATTGCTAATTTTTCTATACTATAGTTAAATTATTTTTTTTCTTTAACTTACCCGCGGTAGCGCGGGTAGGTTAATTTTTTTTCTATAATCTAATCTAACCTGGCCGTGTGTAAGTCTATTTAAAATCTTCTAAATATCTGCTATTGAAACAGAAAAGACCTATATATTCTAAATATATCTCTTAATTTAATATATATATATTTATATAGTTTTTATTAAAACTTTATACAAGCCTAATAAAGTTATAGATTTTTTAACTTTATTCTATAAATAGAAATATATTATATAAAAATATAATTTTCTATATTTAGTATTAAGCTAGCTTTAATAGTATTTTAGCTAGAGTATTTCTAAAATTATATTATAACTAAGTTAGTTTAGTAATATATACAGATATGTATAGACTTGCACACAGTTAGGTTAAGGTAGATTATAGGAAAAAAATTAACCTACCCGCGCTACTGTGGTTAGATTAAAGTTTTCTATATAATCTAACCGATCTATTATAATTAACTATTTTTAACCATACTAGTTCTATTTAGGCAATTTTCTACCTAATTTCTGCCTAATTTTTGCCTAAATTTTCTGCTACTTTAGACCGCCTTCTTAATAAGATAATAAAATTATCTATTTAGGCCTTTTAGCAATTTTTAGCGGTAAAACAGTTAACTGCGGTTAATTACTGGTAGCGCGGGTAGATTAGAAAAATAGTCTTTAATCTAACTGAGCGGTTATAGTTAGATTACAGTTAAAATACAGCAGTTAGGTTATGCAACTCTAGATACGTATCTATTTCTAAATAAATTCTAATATTTAGTTATATTTATATAACCTCTATAAAGATACTTAGTTTATTTATTATCTCTTTAACTATCTGTAAAATAATTATAATTATAAATATTTAATAAGCTTCTACAAATACCTTACTAATAGTATTATAAATTAAATAGGTTATATCTATTATTATATATACTAGAATGATTTAATTTATAAACAAATATATAATAAAAAGAAGAATCTAAAGATTTCTAAAAAAGACTTTTTTAAATATTTTCTAGAGATTTTCTATATAAAATTAAAAAGAATTAAAAGAATTTAATTATTTTAATTATTCTTTTTATATCTTTTTATACGCGACTTTATATCCAAATTATTTTTTTTTAAATTTTTTAATTCTAATTTTTTGTTTCTGTTAAAGAAAATCGCCCTCTAAATATTAACTATTTATTTAAAAATAGCAGTAGTAATAAATAGTAGTTTTATATATAATAATCTTTCTTTTTATATTAAGTATATTTTTCTTTTATTTTTCTCTTATTATACTTTTCTATATCAATCTATATTATTTACTTAGATAGCTTTATATAATTAGTTAATTTTAAATCTTTAATCTTTTTATATAGAACTATACTTTAGATTATAATTAATTTTTATTCTATAGAGTTAGAATAAACTAACTATAGAAAATTTATTAACTTTCTTTTAATAGAAGTTTCTTTTACTATAATAGATATATAAATTTATCTTTTATTTAGTTTTTTTACTTACTAAATATTGTAATTTATATACTATAGTTAATTATAATAAATTTTATATATATCTATTTAGAGAATACTAATTATTTTTTTTAAAAAAAACTACAAATTAAATACAGTATTTATAAAAAAATTTTCTAAAAATTATTCTAGCTAATTTCTCTTATACTAAATAGTATTTTATTAAATTTATTTAAATTTTTTTTAGATTATATTTCTTTTATTTTATAATATTAATTTATATAAAAAATATTCTTTATTAATTAGAATTATTAAAGATTTTATTTGATACTATAGTAAAATTTTTTTATTTTACTATTATTACTAATTTCTAATACATTTATGGCTAAGACAAAATATATTAACTAGTTTTGCTTTAAAACAGCTATAAATATAATAAACTTACTTCTTTTTTATACTATAATATATAGTGTTAATTACAAATTTTATATAAAAATTTATCTTAAAAAAGGTAATTTTTTAAATTGTTTTATTAAAAAATTTAATATTTGAATAATATAATTAAAGTTAATCTAAACTTACTAGTATTAAGAATATGTAGTAGTTATAGTTATAGTATATATATTTAGCTGCTAATTCTATATAGCGTATAATTTAATTTAAAAACTATTATCCCTTTTTTAGTATTATTATTTTTAAGCTTATATTTTTATATAGAGTTTTTAGAATTATTATAGAAATATAGCTATATTTTTTTCTATTATTATAGTAGAAAGCTATTTTCTACTATTCTAGTATTTTATTAAACTTAGACTTGCACACGGTTAACCGTTTTTTAACCATACAGTTAAAAAATACACGCTCAGGTATAAAGATTAAAAATTATATAAAATTCTAAAAATAGATATATTTATTTATTACTAAATACATTAATAATATAATAAAATACCCTACGGTATAAAAATTACTAAGAAAAAAAGTTCGAAATTACTTAGTTATGTATTAAATATATAATAGTTATATTAGATTATAATATAATAGTAATTTACTAATAATAGTACTATATATATCTAATTTCAAAATTAAAACTTTAGTAATTTTATTTTATTATTTCCTAATATATATTTAGAAGGCTTTGTTTTTAACCTGTATTCTTAACCGTGTGCAAGTCTAATTAAACTATTTTTAATATTATAAATTAAATTAAAATAAATCTTTCTATCTAAATATATTATATAAAAAAATAGCTAAAGAATAGGAAATTAAATAGTAGTTAGATATTAATAAATAAAAGAATTAGGGCGGTATACAGCGGCAAAATATCTATAGTTTATAAAGCTAAAGGTTCTTAAAGAAGCCTTCTTTAGGATTTCTGTATATAAGGCCCTGCTAAACTCTAATCTATGGTTTGTACAGTGCCTATAGGATCTACAGTCCGTACTAGGCCTATAGAATCTGTAATATTTATTATTACTTTTATAAAAACAATAACATTAAAGAAGTTTTTATTTAGTAATTATATATTTTAATAGAATATTTTTAGCTAAGCTAATAAATATAGCTAATAACTTATTCAATAAATAGATTATAAAATAAAATATTCTATAAATAAATAGTATAATATATTTTTTAAATATTTAATTTAATTATATTAATAAAATACAAATATATAAAAACTATTATTTAAGTTAGTTTAATATTAAAATTTTGAATAAGTTTCTCTTAGTTTAGATAAAATAATATATATAGAAAATATATATATTAATATAATTGGTATGGCTAATGGTGAGGAAGATGAATGATGGTTTGTCATTACTATCTACGGTCAGATCTATGTAGATAAATAGGCGGTGTAGGGCGGCAGAATAGCCACTATTTTGTTAGCCGTAACAGTCCCTCTAACTAAGAAAAAAAAATACTTTTATCTGAAAGTAAGAGAAAAAGAGATAATATAGGCTAGAGAGATCCGATCTAGAAGATAAAATATAAAGATAAAGTATATTATAAAATATAGCTAGAAGAGATAGTAAAAAAATATAGAGAAATATAGAGTTTAATCTTAAAGCGAAAAAAAATAAGAAATAAAAAAAGAAAAAGATAAAAAATATTCTTTAATAAATATAAATAGAAAAAAACTTAATTAAAAAATATAATATAAAGAATAATAAAAAATAGATTTAATTTAGAAGATAAAATAGATAAAAATATAGAGAAGAAAGATAAAGAAAAAATCTAAATTTAAGAAAGAAAAGATAAAATATAAATTAAATAAATATAAAAATAAAACTAGAATAATAAAAAAGTTAATTAGAAGTTACATAGATTTAATATACTAAACTATACTAAACACAGAAAGATTAAATAAAATATTATTTAATACTAAAAATACTAGAAATATTATTATTATTTTTATTTATAGTATTATAGATACTTTTAGATTTATTATGAGTTTTATTATTAGTATTATTCTTTTTATTGCTATTTATAGGTCTTATACAGACTATAGAATTACTATTATTTAAAGACTACTTCTATTTTTTAAGAAGTTCTATTAGTTTTAGCAGAATAAGTATAGTAATTAGTTTTTTAGTAAGAAAAAATCTTATAAGAAGCGCCTTTTTAATATTGAATCTAGCAGTATTTTAAGGCTAGTAAATAAAATTAAAGATATTTAATACTTTTAAAATAGTAGTTATTTTTTATTTATAAATGTTAGCGACGTAGTCTTTAATCTAATAATTAAAATTATTTTTAGTAATATATAGTTGCTTACTATATACTACGAGTAAATTAGTTATAAAAGAGAAAAAATTAAAAAAAAGTAATAAAAAGTAGTCTAAACTAGATTTTTATAATTAAGCTAAGTTCTATTAGTACTTATAAAGTAGTAAGACTGTCTATTATTAGCTAGTATTATTTATAGAAAGATAATATAATTAGCGCGTATAAATATATAGTTTAATATGTTATTCTATTTTATAACCGCGAAGTTAGATATAATAGTAATAGAATATCTTAGTATATAAATATATAACTTCTTAACTTTAGATTACTAAAGATAGTATATATTTAGTGTAAAGTAAAAAAATAAAGAAAAGTCTAAATATTTTTAAATAAAAATATTAAGAAAAAAGTAGAATTATAATTAAATATATTAAAAAGCTAAATTAAAATTCTAGATATTTCTATTGTAATCTCTATATAAGTCTATATAATTACTGTTATTTAGAAAAAGATATTGCTCTTTAAAAAAAGAAATAATTTTATAAAAATCTGTTCTAATTTAATTTATCTATACAATATTACTTAAAATATTTTTAAATAATAACTGTAAGCTGTCTAGCTTAGCCTCTAAGTTCTATTATTATAAAAAATTTTCATAAATTATTATTGATATAATATATAAATATAGAATTAATAACTTTAAAATTATTCTTGCTATTACTGTTTCTTATAAAAATTACCGGCGGTAAATTATATTATTTATTTTTATACAGCCGCCGTGGGCCTAAAATTTAAAATTAGTATTTAGAGTTATAAGATTAGTTCTTAGTATTAGAATCTTTAAGTAAAATTTCTTTATTTTTACTAGTATTTATAGAATTATAAGATTTAATCTAAAGCAGTTCTATATTATTATTAAAAAATATATTATAGATAGATAAAAAGAGAGCAGAGTAGACTTGCACACGGTTAAGAATACAGGTTAAAAATAAAGCTTTCTAAATATGTATTAGGAAATAATAAAATAAAATTACTAAAG
>JASVVY010000049.1:0-51868 GCA_032158085.1 Aspergillus hortae
AGACAGCCATATAGGACTGTATTACTAACCAGATAGTGTGGCGTCACCCTTTTTGGTCTAGTGGTATAGTTCGATAATAATAATTAGTAATAATATGCGTATATAGTAAAGAATAATAATATTTTATTATAAATTATAATAATAATATCCGCCGTGTTATAAATAGAATTAATTAATTAAATATTATATTCATTATTAAAACTTTTATACTAAGAAATTTTATTAAAAAAATTAAATATTTAAATAATATATTTATTTACTGCTAATAAACTAGTAATATTAATTACTGTTAGTTATTAGTAGTAGTAGACTAAAAAATAATAAGAAAAATATATAATCTTAAGTTTATTAATATATTATAGTTTTATTTAAAAAAAATAGAGAATATTTATAAAAAATACTATTTTTTTAAAAAGATTAATTTTTCTAAAAGACTATTTAAATAATAAATAGATATTAAGAAAGAGTATATTAAATAATAAAAAAATTAATAAATATTAGATAGAATAATAATAATAAGAATACAGAAAATATAAAAAAAATTAAAATTATTAAATGTGTAAAGAAGAGATAAAAAAACTATTTATTATAATAAATAATAAAGTAAATATATATTAAAATTATCTAAAATAATTAGTAAGAATAATTTACTAAAATTTTTAAAATAAATCTAAAAATTAATCTAATATTAAAAATCTATATTTTTATACTAATCTTACTCTAGTATTTAAATATTATCTCTTATACTAGATAGATTTCTTAATTTTTAAGTTAAAAATAAAGTAGAAAAATAAAAAAAATAAAAAGATAGATAGATATAAAATAAAGTTAGAACTAAAATTTAGATTTTATAATATAATAATTAAAAATAAAATTAAGCTGTAGAAGTAAAAATAAAAATAATTATTAAACTAATAGTTTAGTAAATTACTAACCTTCTACTAATTCTATTATATTTTATTTTAATCTTATCGCCGCGAAAATAGAGTATAAAAAAATAAAAGCTAATAATTTAGTAGACTTGCACATAGCCAGGTTAGGTTAGATTATAGGAAAAAAATTAACTTACCCGCGCTACCGCGGGTAGATTAAAAAAAAAATCTAACTACAGTATAGAAAAATTAGCAACAATTAACTATTTTAATTATTTTAGCGCTAAGAAATAAAATACTTTATTTATTTAGATTTAGTACAGTTAAGATAGTTAGGTTAATAATCTTTTAATCTAACTGTTATTTTAACTAACTTATTAAAAACTTTCTTTAATATAGCTATTTAATTTTAAAAAAAATATTAGAATATACAGATAGTAATATTTCTTCTAATTATAAAAAAAAACTATAATATTTTATCTGTAGTAAATAATATTTATTTTTTTATTTAAAAATATAATTTTTACTATATTATAGGAGAGAAATATATATATATATAAGCTTTCTAAGATTTAAAAGAATTTTTTCTTAGTAACGCCGATATTATTATAATATACTAGATAAAATCGCGCTATCTTAGAGATAAAAATTTTTTATTTATATAAAGAATCTATAGAAATTATTAAATTTAAATTATCTAAAAAAATAAAATAGTATAAAATAAATTATTATAATAATAGGCTTCTAATGGGCCTTTCTTAGTAACCCTAATATTATTATAATATATTAGATAAAATTATACTGTTTTAGAGATAAAAATTCTTTATTTATATAAAGAATCTATAGAAATTATTAAATTTAAATTATCTAAGAAAATAGAATTATATAAAATAAATTACTATAATAATAGATTTCTAAGAAAGTCTTTTTTAGTAATTCTAATAAATATTATATAATTATATATAATAAATTACTGTATTATATATATATAAATTATAATATAATCTACGGTATTAACTATAAGTTAATATTTTAATCTACCTTACCGACAGTTAAAAGCAGTTAAATTAGACTTTATATTTTAATCTAACTATACTAAGTCGGTTGAATTAGAAAGAAAATTTTAATCTAACTAAATAGTTATAGTTAGGTTACGGTTAAGGTACAGCGGTTAGGTTATACAACTCTATAATTTAGTACTAGATAGAGCCGAATAGTATAGTATAAGAAAATAGTAAAATTAGATTTTATTTAGTTAATAAAACTTCTTTTTTTATAAGTCCTAAAATCTTTAAATAAAAGATTTTAAAAAATATAGAAATATAAAGAAAAAAAGAAAAGAAGAAAACTAGAAATTAATATTTATATTCTCTTCTAAAGCTTTAAAAATATCTAAATTTATTATATCTTATCTTACTATTATAAAGTAAAAATATCTACGAAAAAATAGTATTTTTAATATATAAATTATCTTTAAAAATACTACTATATTTTACCACTAAATTTCTATAGTTTCTCTAATATTATTATAGTAGTAATAAATTTTATTAATATTAGAGCTAGGCCCAGGGGCTATACTAAAGAACTATTACTCTTTCCCGAATACTATAACTAAAAATATTAATATTATTATAATCTAGTTATTTTATTAAATATATATTTAATAAGCTTCGGAGATTGTATAAAGCTATACTTCTTCTAGATAGAGAAAAATATAATATTAGAAGATAGTTAGAGCTTTAATAGTAGGGTTAGACCCTCTTTTATATATATAGAAGGCAGTTCGCGCTAAGCAAACTATCTTTAGTAATTTTTAAAGCTACCGAAGTCTTTTTAGAAGATTTTAAAGATATTTAAAAATTTATTATATATATCTAAAAAAGATTCTAATAGATTAGAGATTTACTAAATTTTTCGAAAATATAAAGATTAGTATTAGTTTTTACTTTAAAATATAAGGAAATCTCTACTTTTCTCTGAACTTAGTTCAGAAAATAGAGGCCCTCTCTAGGAATGGCCTACGGTTATTTGCTAGGTAGCAAACCCACTTATACTTGCGAACCAATATCACAATAGTAATAAAGATTTATTTATATAAAAACTAGATACTAGTTAGAAGCCTAAAATAATTTTATAATAATTAAAATTATTTATTAAGAAATAGCTAATAAATATAAAAAATACTTTTTAATCTAGATTTATCTAATATTTAAATATAATAGATAATTTATTAGTTACTAAAAACCGTAAAAATAGCTATATATAGATTTTATTCAATAATTTAATTAATTATTTCTAGATTTACTTTTAATTTAGAATATATAGTCTATAAGATAATACAATAACAGCAAGATTAATTATTTATTTAAATTAGATATATTTAGTAGTTTAAAAAAGTAGATAATAGATAATAATAAATCGCAGAATTTAGTTAAGAAATTTTTATTTAGTATAAATAGTTATAAAGCTTTAAAAAATTAAAGTTTTTAGTATAAAATAAATAGAAAAAGAATAAATATTCTATTAGGTTTTTATTTAATATTTAAATTATTATTTATTTAAAAGATACAGAAGGTAATTTTTTAAAGTAGCTTTTTTAGATATAATAGACTATTAAACTAGTTTTAGTATATTTTATTGCCGGATATTAGAGTAAATAAAAAAAATATAAAAAATTCTATCTAAAAATTATATATTTTTATAGAATTTATTTTATATAAATAAGTATCTTTTAAGATTAAATTAAACTAATAATTTTTTAGCTTCTCTCTATTTCTAGACTTAAATTATGGCATACATATAAAGGACGGACCCTGGCTTACCTATTATATAATAGTTAGTTCTATTTAGATAGTTTCCCGTCTTAGCGGAATATAAATAGAATATTATTTTTCTTTTTCTATATAAACCGGTCTACTATATTTAGTAGTATATCTATATTCTAATCTAGACTATTTTTAACTTAGAAAAAAGTAAATATTTTTCTTATATATTTATACTTATTATTTTCTTATATATCTGTCTAAAATTAAATTATATTATATAAGTTCGCGTTAGATTAACTATATATTTTAATTCTTCGCTATTATAGAAGCTATTATAAAAAATACTAGTTATTTTGCTATCTATTGTATTCAGGCTATTTATTCTATTTATTCTATCTCTCTTCTGTATTTATTAATCAATTAAATAGTTAAATAGATACGCTGGATACTTATTATATATCTACTATATAATAGCCTAACTTATTATTCTTTTCTAGCTAACTAGCTTACTAATTATATATCTAATATATAACAGTCTAATCTATTATTCTTATTAATATATATTCTGTATAAGTATTAAGCTTATATTAACTATATATTTTACATTAGTTACTAGTATATTAATTCTGCTTACTATATATTTAAATAATAACTATTTAAGATCTTAATATCTAAATTGTTATAATTATATACTATATTTTTTATTTTATTAAAATAGACTATAGATATATTTATAATTTATTTAGTTAACTATTAAATATATTTATATATATTAAATAAGTTTATTTATATCTAGTATAGTAACTCCGCAAGCTAGATTAGACTAAGTCTATATTAATAGAAAATAACTAGGACCAAACTATTAAAGAATAAAATAATATTTTAATATTTCTATTTAACTAGATATATAAATAAAAAATATTCTAATTAGCTATAAATAAATTATTTAAAATAATAAAAAATCTGTAAGTACTAAACTATACTAAATATATATTAATAAAATTAGTATAGTTAGAGTTAGACGCGTCTAATTTATTAATAAATATTTTTTAATTTTAGTTAGTTAAAGATAAAAATAGAATATTTTTAAAAAGATAAGCTTTTAGATAAGCCGGCTCTTTAAATAATAAATTTAAAGTTATAGCTCTTTAAAAATAGATTTAGTAAATAGCTAAAATAATAAAACTTATATAATAATAAATATAAATATTAAATATATAAGTATAAATAGTATTAATAACTATATAAGACTAAAGCTAATAAAAATAGAATTAATAAATATAAAACAGAAAACTATAAAATAAATAATCTAAATATATATTACTATTTATCTTTACTATATCTAGTAAATACTAAAAAATAGCAAATATTAGTTTTTTTTATCTAGATATACTAATAGTATAAAAATTAAATAAAATTATTAATAAAAATAATAAAATATACTATTGTTCGGCGATTATATTTACTAACTAGCTTAAAATAACAGCTTAGTCTAAAGATATTATAGAACTATAATAAAATCTAGATATTTATTTTAGAGATAAAGTAGCTATATAATAGAATATAAAATTAAATAATTTTATTTAATAAAGTCTACTACACTTAATAAATATTAATAAATAATATAATAAACTATAAAATTAGTTCAAACTATTATTTAGTAAAATACACACTTAGCTAGAGAATACTAAATATATAATATTTAATATATAAAATTATAGAAAGTTTTTAGTATATATATTTAGTATAATTTTATTAGCTAAATAATATAAAGAAAAAAACTTAGAATTTCTTTTAGTTCTATATATATAGTGTAATTTAAATATATTATTATATAAAAATATTAATAAACCGCTGGTTAAAATAACTATAATCTTATTTATTAGTATATTAAATACTAAATAAATAAATTAGTTTAATAAGTTCGCGTCTAAAAATAAACAGACCTAAATCTAATAAAATATATTCTTTATAAATACTAAATACTACTAAGATTAATTCTAAAACCGCTATTTTATATATTTTTAATATAAAGAAGGCTCTTATCTATAAAATATATAGCTTTAGAATCTAAATTATAGTTAGTACTAGTAAAGTCTATATTAAAACTAGTTATACTAGAATTAAACTAACTAATAATATCTTTATAGATTAAAGATAATTAGCTAATATAATTTAGTTTTATTAAAATCTAAGTCTTTAGATATAAGCTTTATGAATCTTAAATTAATTATTTTTTAATTTCTCTAACTATAAAGAAAATATGTTTAAAAAATAATATATTTTTTATAAATAGTAGAGGCTAAAAAAGAGAAAGTTTTTTAATTTATTTTTTTACTAGTAAAGAGTATATTATAATAAATATATAGATAAGCTAGTTAAAAAATAGTATAAAAAAATAATCTAGTATATAGTATAGAGAACTAATATTAAAGATATTATATACTAAACTATATAAGCTAATTTAGTATATAATTTATAAAATAGAATTTTTATTAACTAATATATTCTATATATATATTTTATAGTATAATAAACTTAATTCGAATATAAATATCTATTATATTAATATAGATATTATATATATAATTAAAATACTATATAAACCTTAAATAGTATCTCTTAAACTAGAGTTTTATAATTAGCAGTATATAACAGTATAAATCTATTTAAATCTATATAGATTAGTTATAATAGTATATCTAGATTTAGGATATACTCTAACTATTATTAACTAAAATTTTTTTTAAAAATATAAGCTAAATTTATAGATCTAACAATATACAATAATATTTATTAAAAATATTTCTAAAAAATTTATAAATATAGAGTTTATAGAACTAAATCTATATTTTTTAGTTAAGTATAATAATAAGTTAGTAATTACTAAAATTTATATTAAAGCTTATTTTATATAAGGCCTATAAATAAATATATTTATAAATACTAATATATTAAACTCGGAAGATTTCTATATTAATTTTATAAATAAATAGATCTATATTATCTTATATAGATATATATTCTTCTCTATTATAATTATACTAAAAAAGTTCTACTATTTTTTTAATATATTAGTACCTATTAGAAATTTATAGTTCTAATATATATATTAGCCTAAATATCTATTAAATATATCTAGTTAGATAAAGATTAAAACTATATATTTAAATTAAAATAATATAAATAACTTACTATATTTATTTAATTTAAAAATATAAACTTCGCCGATATTATAGTAGTAAATTAAATAAACTAAAATATTATTATTAACTATTATTAAATACTAGATTATTTAATAGAGTTTAAAGCTAGTACAGTCTACTATATTAAATCTAATATATTATAGAATCTCGTAGTTATACTACTAGAAAATATAACTAAAAAACTCTATATCTAACTATTAGAGCTAATAAAGAAATACACTAAATATATATATATTTTTCTATTAAATATTTATATATATAGTATTTAGCACGCAACAGATATACTCTAATAAATTATTAATATTTATTTTTTTAATTTAGATAAATAAAAAAATTTAAGATATTAGAAGAGTAATAAATATATATAATCTTATATAAAAAATAGAAAAATAGAGTCTATAAAAAATAAAGTAAAATTAGAGTTGCATAACCTAACCGCAGTACCTTAACTGTAATCTAACTATAACCGCTCGGTTAGGTTAAAGACTACTTTTCTAATCTACCCGCGCTACCGGCGGTTAACTACAGTTAACTGTTTTATCGTTAAGAATTACTAAGAGGCCTAAATAGGTAATTTTATTGCCTTATTAAGTAGCCGGTCTAAATCGGCAGAAAATTCAGGCAGAAATTAGGTAGAAATCAGGTAGAAAATTGTCTAAATAGGACTAGTACGGTTAAAAACGGTTAACTGCGGTAGATCGGTTAGGTTATATAGAAAACTTTAACCTAACCGCGGTAGCGCGGGTAGGTTAATTTTTTTCCTATAACCTACCTTAACCTAACCGTGTGCAAGTCTACCCGCACTACTGTAGTTAAATTAAAGTTTTCTATATAATTTAGCTAATCTACTGTAGTTAACTATTTTTAACTATACTAGTTTTATTTAGGTAATTTTCTATCTAATTTCTATCTAATTTTTATTTAAATTTTTTATTACTTTAAACTGTCTTCTTAAATAAATAATAAAATTATCTATTTAAGTCTTTTAGTAATTCTTAGTAATAAAATAATTAATTATAGTTAACTGCTGGTAGCGTAGATAGATTAAAAAAAATCTTTAATCTAACTAAGTAGTTATAGTTAAGTTATAGTTAAGGTATAGCAGTTAGGTTATGCAACTCTAAACAGAGATATATATATATACTAACTATTCTATAATAATCTAAATTACTATATAAATATTATTAACTATATTATTTATTAATAAGCTTAACCTATATTTAGTACGCGTATCCTAATATCTTTAATAATTTTAACTTTATTTATACTATAAGCTAGATAAGATATATTTAGTTCTAGATATATTATTTAGACTTCTATTATATACTAAGAATAACTTAAATAAAAACTTGCTTAATATACTATATAGATAAGTTATATAAACTCTAACTATATTCTATATATATTAGTCTAAGATATTTTATAGATTATCTATAATAAGTAAGAGTACTTAAAGATTTAATATATTTTTAATTATTTTAGAGATTTTATATTCTATAAGAAATACTACTAAATTTATAAATATATTAAATATTATTTTAAATATCTTAAGAAGGAAATATAGTATTATAGACTACATAGCGTATTATAACTAGTCTTTATTTTAAATATATTTTTCTATACTATTACTATTAATATTATTATAGTTTTACTGGATACAAATATATATAATATATTTATATTAGTTATAGATAAGTATACTAAAGTAATAACAGCAGTATCTAGAAAAAATAACTAAACTATAAAATAATAGGGGATTACGCTATCTACCCAACTTAGAACTATTAACTAAAATATCTTTAAAATAATTATCTTAAATTAAAAATTAAAATTTATCTTCAATATATAGAAAGCTATATTTACTATACTAGTTATTAAATAGTTTTACTTAATAGCTTATTACACGCAGACTAATAGTTAAAATAAAAAAACTAACTACTTTATTAAAATATTTCTCTAATATATAATTACTAATCTAGATAAAATAATAGATTAACTAGATATTTTATCTAATTTATAGCGGATATTTAATAGTTTAAGAAATATATCTATTAGATATATTCTATATTAATTTATATACAGTATATAATTAGCTAGTTTTTTAAATCTACTAAAATAAATACTAGTAAAACAGGAATTGTTAATATAAAAAAATATAGTAGATATATTATATATCGTATAAATAGTAATAAAAAAAATAGTATAATAAATACTATAAGCCGATCTTATTTAAAGTAGATAATAAAGTTATATTTAAGCTTTATAGGAGATATATAGTATAAACTATCTTTAATAAAAAGATTTTAAACTAATTTATTAAACTATTTAAAGTCTAGAAAAGAGTTAGACTATTAGTTTACTGGCTAAAGTTTTTTAAAAACTAAAAACTATATCTAATTATATTAGTCGTGTATTTAGAGCAATATTTATTAAAAAATAATTTTTTTAATTAAAAGTAAAAGAAGCTAGGTTCTATTTAATCTAATAGATCTAAAATAATCTATAAAAAAAAGATTAATAAGTACTAGTTATATAAAATTAAAAAAATTATAGATAAATATATTTAATAAATAGAATATAGTTATAGAAAGAAACATAAAATAGTTATTAAATATTATATTAAGTAGAAAGACTACGGTAACAAGTAAAATTAATAATATTTATTAAATTAGCTAAATAATATCTGCGAGCTAGTTAATATCTATAAAATATTTTTATAATTATTAGATATATTTATTTATTTTTATTTAATATTTTATATTTTTAGTTATATTTTTCTATATTATATAATTAACTTTCTTATATTTTATTTAGGTTAATTTATTTTACTTTATATTTTTTTCTTTATTTTATTTACTTTATATTTTATTTTTTTTATTTAATTTTTATTATTTTTTTTATAACTTTATTTTAATTTATATCTATTTAGCTTGTATTCTATTTTTATATATAATAATCTATCTACATTTTTCTTTCTTAATTTTATTATAATATATTATAACTAAGAGCTAGTTTAAATAAATATAGATATAATCCGGTGCTTAATCCTAGTCTAATATTTAAAAAACTATTTTTAGTAAACTATAAATATTTTAAAATATAATAGACGTCTAAAAGTATAAAGTAGCAGAATTATAAAATAAGTATATTATTAATTAGATTATACTACTAGACTTTCGCGTAATTAACTAGTTAAAGATTAAATAAGCTAAAGCTAGACTTTCTATACTATATTTTATTAATATAATTATAATAATATATTTATTTAGAATTTTACTACTATTTATATACTAATTAAATAGGTTAGATAAATATTTTACTAATAGTTTTAGCGATATATATATTTAGATTAAAACTAAAAATTTTTATTTTAATATAATAGATATATATAGTATATTAGTTAAAAAATATCTAAATATAAATACAAACTAGCCTAAAGTATTATATTATAATAATTATAATACTAGAAATAAACGCTAGATATTTATATACTAGCTACTTATAAAAAGACTTATTAAAATTATTAAAAAATAAAATAAATTTACTTAGATATATACTATATATTTTATTATAAATATTAATTATAATATTAATATAATTTAGATATAAATTATATTTAATAATATAAAGTACTTAATATATTTACTAACTATAGATAATATTAAATAGCTTAAATTATAGATAGAAATAAAAAAAATATAGTTTTATACTAGTTAGACTAGATTACTAGACTAAGCGTTACCGAACTATATTATTAAATTACTAAAACTACTAGTTTATCTACCTATCTATTTTATTTTTAAAATAAAAAAAATAGTTAAAGTTATTTTTATATAAATCTATACTATTAATATATTATTTACTAATCTTAAAACTATTCTAAATTAGAAATCTAATATTTAACTATTCATTATAATTAATAAAGTATCTATTATATCTAATATACTAGTTCTATCTACGGCAATCTTCAACAATAACTAAATTAATTAAGCTATTGCTATATTATTAGTAGAAGATAAGTAAATTACTTACTAGATTAATTAAGTAATTATAGTATTTTTAGTAGAGCTGGTCCTAATAATACCTATTATATAGGTATTAGCTTCTATTAATAACTATCTAATAAATATTAATTCTAAATCTTACCGCCTAGTAAATATAAAACTATTATAAGTTATAGTAAAGATTAATAATACTAACTTTAATATATAGACTTATTTTTTAGTATATCTATAAATAAGTATTTTTATTAGATAATTTATACTAAATAAATTTATTTAGATAAATATAAGCTCTCCCTAACAGATTTATAGAATAGCTTAAATATAGATAGATCTATTTATATAATAAAAATTAAGACGTAGAGAATCTTTACGTAGTTAGTTAGAGAATATATATAATATAGATTATTATCTTAACTTTAAGAGCGACTCTAATATAAATATATTTATTTTATAAACTTATTTTCGCTAAATTTATATATATTTATTTTTATAGCTAAATAGATAATAAAATCTACTCTTTTTCTAAGTATATCTATCTAATATATATTTTAATTTATAGTAATATCTACTATATATTAAATAATCTATACAGATCTAACTTATATACTTAGTACTAGCTTATTATAGGAGTAATCTATATATAAATACTTAAGTTAATAAACTATATTAGATAGATTAGCTGCTATAATAGTAAACTATATATATAATCTAATATATATTAGATATAAAACTAAATAACTAATAAATAATATAAGACACGTAGTATATATTAGATATAAAACTAGTTAACTAGAATATATAATAGATAACGCTAATTACAGATTTATTATAAATTCTATTATAAGGATAGTTACTTACAACCTTATATAGATTAAACTAGAATAATTAGTTTATTATCTATATTACTAGTAATTTACTAGATCTAGTAGTCTAATACTAATCTAACTAAAATATAATATTTTTTTTATTTTATTACTTTCTAACTAATTGTGCAGACTTTAAAAACTAAATATTTAAAAAATATTATATATAAAAAGGCTACGCGACTATAAAAGGATAATCTTAATAAATAATAGATATATTTAATAATTAATAATTTATACTGTTAGATATTAGATAATATAAGTACTAGCTAAAAGATATTTAAGATCTTTTTCTAGAATACTATAAATATCCTAAAATAATTATACTAAAAATTTTATAGAATTTATCGGATTTATATTTTTATTAGATATTAATATAAGTATATTAGCTATTTTATATTAATAAATATTATAAGTCTAAGTCCTATAATATATTATAGTAATTTAAAATAATTACGTTCGCTAACTTAGTAATAGTAAATCTATTGCTTTTAGAATAGTAACTTATAAGCTGTATAGTATAAGTATTTAGATAACTAATATATAAATACTAGTAATATAAAAAGACTCTATTTTCTGCTCTTTACTTAATAGCTAGTCTAACTATTCTGCGACAGTGTATATTTAATAAATATAATATTTAAAGCTGTATCTTTCTATTCTGTATATAAGTCTAATATTTAAAGCTTCCTGTTATTCTATATCTATTTTAATCTATATATTTAATATATATATAGTAGTTTTTATCCTTATATTTTATACTTTTATTATCTGTATTTTAAATTAGAAAAAGTAGAGAGAGATATAGTATATATATAAAGGACGGACTCTAGCTTATCTGTTATATAATAGTTAGTCCTACTTAGATAGTTTCCCGCCTCGGCGGAACATAAATAGAATATTATCTTCCTCCTCCTATATAAACCGGTCTGCCACATAAATAGTAGTATTTTATTATTTTTTAAAGATATAAATAGAGTTGCATAACCTAACCGCTATACCTTAACCGTAACCTAACTATAACCGCTTAATTAGATTAAAAACTACTTTTCTAACCTACCCGCGCTACCAGCAGTTAATTATAGTTAATTATTTTATTGCTAAAATTACTAAAAGATCTAAATAAGTAATTTTATTATTTTATTAAGTAGGCAGTTTAAAATAGTAAAAAATTTAGATAAAAATCAGATAGAAATTAAATAGAAAATTATCTAAATAAAACTAGTATAGTTAAAAACAGTTAACTATAATAGATCGGTTAAATTATATAGAAAATTTTAACCTAACCACAGTAGCGCGGGTAAATTAATTTTTTTTCTATAACCTACTTTAACCTAACTATATATAAATCTAGATATAAATCTTTTTTTACTTAGTTAGATATTAAATAATTTTATAGTTAGACTTGCATATAATTAGATTAAAATAGATTATAGGAAAAAAATTAATCTACCTATACTACTATAGTTAGATTAAAATTTTCTATATAATTTAACTAATCTATTATAGTTAACTATTTTTAATTATACTAGTTCCATTTAAATAATTTTCTATCTAATTTCTATCTAATTTCTATTTAAATTTTCTGCTGTTTTAGACTATCTTTTTAATAAAATAATAAAATTATCTATTTAGATTTCTTAGCAATTTTTAGTAATAAAATAATTAACTATAGTTAACTGCCGATAGTGTAGATAGATTAAAAAAGTAGTCTTTAATCTAACTAAGCAGTTATAGTTAGGTTATAGTTAGGGTACAGCGGTTAGGTTATACAACTCTAATATCGCGTATAATAAAAAAAATTAATCCTAATATAAAATAAAATAGACTAGCTATATTTAACTAATTTAGAATCTAATTATAGCTTTTTAGAACTACTAAATATTAGACTACTAGTTTATATATATATAAAATATTTGGAACTTAGCTTTTTTATAAATAATAATATAAGAAAAAAACTATTATTATAGATTTAACAAATTTAGCATAGACTATAAATTTTATAGATTTTATATAAACTATAGATTAAAGTTTAGTAAGGCTTTATATATAAAGATCCTAAAGAAGATTTTTTTTAGAAATCTCTAACTTTATAAACTATAGATATTTTATTACTATATATCGCCCTACTCTCTCTATTTATTAATATCTAACTGCTATTTAATTTCCTATTCTTTAGCTATTTCTTCTTATCTATACAGTATGCTTAGATAGAAAGATCTATATTAATTTGTTCTATAACAGGATTTTTTTAGTAAGCTCTATGAATAGTAAAGTTATCTTTAAACATTTTGTAATAATTAAGCAGTAACAATTTATAAATTCTAGAAAAATAAGGATTTTTTAAATAGTAGTAGGCTTTAGCTACTTTAATAATTTAAATATATTTTTTTATTTTTATACTACTTAAAGTAATAATAAATTTTAAATATTTAATTTAAATAGAATAAAAATATATTTACCATATTTAATATAGAGTCTAAACTTTCTAAACTATTTTAGTATTATTTAGATTTACTATATATGGTTTTTCTAAAATAAAATAGATAAGAATATTTGTCGCCGTTCCTAGTCATGTATGTAGCCTACCGTAGTACGGAGATACGTCATACCGAACCGGTTACATTAATAGTCGCTACCGCATACAGTAGATTCGACCTATAAGCGCCGTTTCTAACACTCCGCTTTACTATAATATAATTATCTTATCTCTTCTATATAAAGTATACTATAAACTAATAGTATATCTATATTTGTTCTAGGGGATATTCCTCGTAGATTTATAACTATTCTTTAATATTCTTTCCGTCTTACCGACTACTATTAAATATTTAAATATTCTAAGATACTGTTAGTAACTTTCTTTTCCTTCTTTACAATCGTACTAACTAATTAATTATTTAATCTACTGTATTTCTATATAATATTCCTAATATATTATCGTATGTTTTACTTTTAGTAAGTAATTTACTATCTAATCTAACCTATATTATTTAGAATTATATTATTCTAAATTATATTACTCTAGCTCGCGCTATTCTCTAATTATACTATTACTAGGGCCTAGCTTTAATTATATTTTCTTATTTACTAAATCCTATATTTAATCTTCTTTATCTTCTTTATTTTTTATTTCTATCTTTATTATACTATTTTTCTATATTTCTCTTTTATTCTATCTATCTTATTCTTTTATTCTAAATCTTTTAATTCTTCTATCTCTTATTCTATTACTATACTAATAGTTATTTATATCTAACTAATAACTAGTTAGATCTTACATCTTACTAAGTTTATTTATTAAATTAGTATCTTTTATAACTAATTTAAAAATCTATATACTTAATAGTTTAATACTAAAACTATTTACTTTATTTAATATTTTTAATTTACCGAATTTTAATCTGTATTATTAGATATTTATCTCTATCTACTTAACAAAATATTAATTAATTAATATTATATCGCGCTATATAAAAATTTCTATATTTAGTCTATTTAATACTATAAACTATAAAATATTAATATTAATCCAAAATATATTCTAATAATAAACTATTATTTAGATATCTGCTAGATAGAATATAATTACAATCTTATTTTATTTTTATTTTATTAGTATCTGTTTTCTTATCTAATAATCTATTCAATTTTTAATATAAATTAGCTACTAAGTTTTCTATACTTAAATACTTTATTAGGATATCTTAGTAACTAATTAGGTAGAAAGACCTAACTATAATTCGACCTGTATATTATTTATAGTTATAATTTACTTTGCTTAGTTATACTGTAAAATAGCTATTTTAGAGAGGAGAATTTATTGTCGAGATATCTCTTATATATCCTATTATTAATTTTCCTATTTTTTCTATTACTTTTTACTATTAGTTGCTCGATATAAGTATCTAATTGAACTAACCTCTTATTAACTTCGGTCTGTTAATATAGGATTCTATAGATTTAATTAGATTAAACTAATAGATACTGAACTGTTAGCTAAATAATAATTAGAAAGCAATAGCTTAACACTTTAAACTATTTAAAAAATCTATTAATAAATATATTAATACTGCTACCGCGAATTAGCATAGTTAACTATATAATTAATCTAGATATAACTAGTATTAATAACTTTCTTCTTCGAATAATCTATCTAACTAATTTTAGAATATCTAACCTATAAATAATTCTTCGTAACTAATTTCTATAATAAATGGATATTAGAAGACCGAAGAGCTAGAATACTTCTAGCCTAATATATCTAATAATATATTAATTAAATATTATAATATAAGTCTGCTCTACAAAAATATCTATATATCTACTAATTATATTAAAAATATAACTAATTATAAGAGTAAACTCTTTATTAAAATAAATCTATAAGTAAGCCTTTATAGTACCGCACTAGATTAGTTTATACATAAATTTATTAAACTAGAGAAACAGTCTCTATATATACTTCTCTTAGACTAAAATAGCTTCTTAAATTAATTAAATATTTTAAATCCCGTATCGCTAATATTTTATTAATTATAGTCTCTATTATATAGATATAATAATATTAAAAATAATTAAATCCTTTATATATTTATATAAAATATTATCTGTAATACTTATATCGGGTAAATTAATAATATATAAACCGCAACGCGAATATAAACTATTAATTTATATAGAATTATAACAGCTAGTAAATATAGAATTAATCTATAGATTAGTCTTATATTAGCCCCCTACAATATATATATACTACTAATATTAATATTAAAACTACGCCGGAATAACCTATCCCTTAATAAAATATTAAATTAGAATATCTTCTATATACACTAACTAAATAATATAATATATTTTATAAATCTAATAGTAATTCCAGATACTAGATATTTATAAAATATTTTATATTTAACCCCGACGAATCGCGCAAATAAAATAAATCTAATAAATTGTATATATTTATTACCGATATTAAATCCAAACTAGTTATTATAATATATAAAATATATAGTATAATTTCCCTATTTTATAATTAGCTATATCTATATTTTGTTAGTTGCCTACGTTAACGCGAACTAGCTCCTATTATATCTACTACTAATATCGAACTATACCACTAGACCAAAAAGGGTGACACCACACTATCTGGTTAGTAATACAGTCCTATATGGCTGTCTGACAAAAATCAATACCCGCTACCCTTAATTAATAAAATTCAAGATTAGATTTAAGGCGCCAAGTAATTTACTAAGCCTAATATTATTAATATATATATATATATATATATATATGTATATATATAATAGATTTTGGATTATATTTAGAGACGTATAGAAACCAGTGTCTAGAATAAAATATAGCTACTATAAATATATAGTTATATTATTTAATCTCACTAAAGTGCTAGCATTATCTTAATAACCTATTAATAAAATATTAAGTAAAATTTTAACGATTTTATTTATTATTTATTTATATAATATTCTAATAATCTTTAAGTCTATTAAAAGAAATATTAAGTATATTAGATTAATACTCTAGAAATTTCGAATTACTAAAATATAGCCTAAGCTAAAAAAATATAAATTCTATATTCAAGAAATAGAATTTTTAGGGCACTAATTTATATAAAAAAGTTTAAACTAAAAAGATTAAAATTTAACTAATCAGAGATTAGTTATAGCTAAAATTTATAAATAAATATACTAATATTATAATATTACTACTTAAACTATTTAAAAAAGAGGTTTTCCTCAGGGTAAAAAACAATAGGGAATACTTAAAAAATTAAGAACTAGTTTATTATATATTAATCTTAGTATAGTGTAATCTGCAGAAAGTTACTACTATTAAAACTAATATATTAAAGTATGAAATTAGTATATAAATAATATAATCAAATAAGTATAGAATACTTTAACTTATTATATTTTATTTAAGAAAACGTATACAAAATTAGACTATGATATCTATGATAAGATATCACTAGCTATAGCAATATTATTTAGAATCTAGAGAGTCTATCTAAAAAATCTTAGTAAATAATAATTATTAAAATAGATTATAAAAATCTAACTTATTTTATAACTAAATAGTTAATAAAATAATATTATTTATTAATAACTTTACTACTAAACTTCCTCTTTCTCCTTTCTTTCTCTCTAGTTAGATTTAAATAGTTTTTTAAAACCTAATCTAGTCTAGCTTAATACTAAGTCTATTAGTAGAGATAATATTTTTTAGTCTATTTAATTTATTATATTAGTAAAACTATCTAATTAGTTAAGAAAAATAGTATAATATAATTTTATAGATAATTAATTAGATTTTTATATATTAAATAAAATTATATAAATATCTAATAATATTATATAAATTAAAAAATTATATATTCTAAGTAAGCTAAAAAATTACTTATAATTTTTATTTTAGAATTTTTCCTGCTTTAAAATATAAAATCTAATTAATTATTAGTTAATTATATAAATTATAATATTAATAAATAGTATCTTACTTCTATATTTCTATAATTAGATTAACTTTGTAAATCTATACTAATATATAGAGTTGCATAACCTAACCGCTGTATCTTAACCGTAGCTTAACTATAACCGCTTAATTAAATTAAAGATTACTTTTCTAACCTACCCACGCTACCGGCAGTTAACTATAATTAACTATTTTACCGCTAAGAATTACTAAAAGATCTAAATAAGTAATTTTATTGTTTTATTAAGAAGGCGGTCTAAAGAGGCAGAAAATTTAAATAGAAATTAGGTAGAAAATTATCTAAATAATCTAAATAAGACTAGTACAGTTAAAAACAGTTAACTGTAGTAGATCGGTTAGATTATATAGAAAATTTTAATCTAACCACAGTATCGTAGGTAAATTAATTTTTTTTCTATAATTTATTTTAACTTAATTATATATAAATCTACTAATATAATAGATTTTTAAAATTTTTTTAGTTAAAAATTATTAGTTTTAAATTTAATATTATCTAAGGTTAGAACTTAGAATTTTATTAATAAGTTATAATTTAAAAAAATAAATTATATTTTATATATTTTAGTTCTCTGCTAGTATTTATTTAAACTAGAATAGCTAATTATAAATAGTATTAAACTAAATAATTTTAGCACTATATATATTAATTAATTAATTTTGTTTAAATTAATATTCTTTGTATAGATCTAATATCTAAAAAACATTAGAAAATATATAGAATTAGAGTTATATAATCTAATCGCTGTATTTTAACTATAACCTAACTATAACTGCTTAATTAGATTAAAAACTACTTTTCTAATTTACCCGCGCTACCAGCGGTTAACTACAGTTAATTATTTTACTACTAAGAATTGCTAAGAGGCCTAAATAGATAATTTTATTATTTTATTAAGAAGGCGGTCTAAAGCAGCAGAAAATTTAGATAGAAATTAAACAGAAATTAGGTAGAAAATTGCTTAAATAGAACTAGTACAGTTAAAAACAGTTAACTACAGTAGATTGGTTAGATTATATAGAAAACTTTAATCTAACCGCGGTAGCGCGGGTAGGTTAATTTTTTTTCTATAACTTATCTTAACCTAACCGTGTGTAAGTCTTTATAGAATAATTAATTATTAGAAAATTTAATTGTTTTAGTAGATATAGAAGTTACTAGTGAAATATTATGAAAATTAGATAATTATATATTTTTAAAGAAAAGAAGACTAACAAAGTTTAAGGATTAAATAATCTATACTATAATATTAGCTGGGTTAAACAATTAAATTAAAAACAATATTAATAACTAAGATTAATATACTAAAATAAAAAGATAAAAAAATAAATTATAATAGTTAGTTTTGGAATAAAAATAGGATTAACTATAAGAATTTTAGGCTTATAATTATAAAATTCTTTATAGCTAAATCTATAAAATTAAATAATTAAGATAAATAAAATAAATAAACAATATAGATTTTAATAGTTAAAAGCTATTTAAAAACAGAAGATTCTATATATAATAAAAACTAGTAAACTTTAATAGCTTTATGTCTTATTTAGACTATTTAGGATATTAAAATATATAGCTTATTAAATAAATTATAAGATAGTTATAAGCTTTAGAGTAATCTAGAATAAGAATATCCCTTAGAAGTTAAAGCTGGCGGTCCGGAGATAAGTCTAGAATAGGAGGTATCTTCAGCCAATTAAAGACTCAGGAAAAAGCTTTGTAGGTATTAACAAATAAAGCAATTGCTGCCTGATGACTGCCTGAGGTGTAAATTGACCGTCTAGTACTAATAAAATAGAGATTATGTTCATAATTCACAATATAGCTAATAATAGTTATATTATATTTCGTGTCTAAAACCCTCGTGTCTTTTGAAATATTTTATATAGGGTTCTACTTTATGGGATTTTGTAGTGATAAGATTGCTGAACAAATAGATTTAATAGTACCTTTGGCATGCTATAAAGTTATAGTTGTATAATACATGCTAAGTACAACTATATTATACAAGGATTCATTATATGTAATTAACTTATAGACTAGCGAATATGTTTAAGTTCTTGTTGACTAGTAATTTTTTGAGACAGCTCAAAATAATACGTTCCTTACTACGAAAAATGGATACTAGTTTTATATTTATCACGTTTCTATATATTTGAATTAGATAGTATTATGTTAGATCCAGATTCCATCTTTATTATAAATTTAAACTTATATTTCCACTCTAATTAATGGATTAGTTTCTGATGATTCCGGACGTCTTTTGTTAGATAAAAATTTAAGAGATCATATGTGCAGCGAATATTGCTATAGAAAAGGTAGGAATTTAATATATTAATTAATAGATGCTTTTGGGTCTTATCATATTATTATAAATAAATAGTTCTAATATTCTAATAATACATATATATTTTAATATAATTATTAAATTGGCATATAAATTATACTGTTATAGACTTGTGTATTGAAAATGGTCGATATTAGGTCTACATAATATAAGTGCTTGAATACCATTGGTATTCTAGATAATACTTAATATCTAATATTAATACTGAACTGACAGTCTGCTTAGAGAGGTAGCAAATAATTGACAATACAGTAGGGTTGGAGATATTCTAGTAAAGTCCTTTACATATTTATATCTATATAGAGTTCTAAAAACTTATTATATTGCTACCTGATATAAATAGGGCTATTATAATTAATACTAAATATACGAACTGGTTTTGGGTTTAGAGAAGATCAATACAGCAGCCGGTAAAAAGAATTAAAGAATCTCTTAATATGTTAGGATGCCTAAGGACTCTCTATCTACCTAATATAGCCGTTAATCTCTATTCGAAATCTTTTGGAAATAAGGATAGAAAGTTAACAGGAGAGGAAATTTGCGAACACCTAAAGGTATCTGTAATCAGTAGTTATTTTTACTCGGATTATGAAGGGCAGATATTGACAAGAAGTTAATGCTTATCGAATGTGTAAAGACTAAGATATATAAATAAATTAGGGCGCAATAAATGTTAGAACCAATATAAGGGAGTTTCTACGCGAGAAACTGTATACAGACACGTAAAGACTTAGCTCGTTGATTATTTAGTCTATATTGAATATATAGAGTAAATAACAAGTTCGTCTTTAGGAGAATATATTGAAGCCGGTTGAAAAACAGAATTTATTGTTTAGAATTGAATTTCTTACCTATTAGAAGCCTCGATTTAGCAACATAAAATGATGATAAGGTAGAGAAGAAAATTGAAACTTGCTGGTAGACTATATTTAAACTGTATTTAAACTTCTCGTATAATATGATCACTTACGCTTATATTTACGGAGCTAGCAAAATATTACTAGCAAGGAAAAAAAAGTGCCTTTGAAGATATCCATAGCTATTAAGATTCGGATCTCGTCTTGATATCTGAACAGTTATAGTAAATAATAATCTTCTTCGAAACTCCTGCTCGAGAAAGAAGGAGCCTATTATAAATGTTAACAAGATAAACTTACAAAGAAATAATATCATAGAATGAAAAACCGTTGTCAGTTAGGAAAAGAAAAGTCTTATATTGGACTGTCATTATTACACAGCCTTTCTCAAAGAGAAAATAAACTATTATTTTATAGTAATTTATATTTCAATATAACATTCTTTCCTTTTTCTACCTTTTCCATCTGCCTGTGTCTATCATCTTCTTCCGTTCTTGAATTTATTATTAGTATTTTACTATTTACGATTTTTCGTATCATTCAAGTTCATAAAATATTTTCTAGACTAAAGACCCTATAAGGACTAGATATATTGAGTTTCACTTATCTTACATGTGGAATATCGTCAGCCAACCATATAGCAGTGGACGTGGAGGTTTTTATAGCGGAAATCTGATTTGTTAATCTAATACTGTAGTAGTTTAACTATAGTTAATTTTTTAATATTTTTGAAAGAATTATTCTATTAATACGTAGTTTTGAATAGTAAGTCAAAAACCAGCAAATTACAATCATGGCTCCTTGCCATGTATATATTTTTGTTAGGATACTTGGTGCGCACATCGAAACAGTACAAATTTTCTTTTTTTCTGAAAGAACGACAGTTATAATCATGCAGAGGCTTTTTGGGGGTTCTATATTTTAATAGTAGTTCATAGCTTTCAAAAGTAGAAACTTATAAAGATATCAGATATATTATATTCTAGAACTTGTCTTGCCTTTCTTTTAATAATTCATAATAGTATATTGTGGGCATTAGATTCAGATAGGGTCATCCATAAGCTCTTTAGAAATATCCGAATTATGTTGTATTACGTATATTATATGGAAGTTTAGACGCTCTTTAATAAGCTTCAGGCGCAATAATTTTGTTGTGAAAAATATCTAAAGTGTCTTGTGACAATCTTTAATAATGGAATAGGTAGTCGATACATGGGACTTTCCAGAAATAATATGAATATATTCTATTCGCTGTAGTCTAGCTTAAGTTAAATGATATAGCGATTGCGCGCTGCAAGACAAGTGTAAGCCAATTACTATTATTATATTTAAATCTACGAAAAGACCAAATATACTTAGAGATAGTAACAGCGTAGCCAGAGTTATATTGAGAGCTATTAGTAACTAGATATATCTGAATAAACCGACGAAAATAAAATATTTAATATTAAATAAAGTTAGGGTTACTTCTATATAGATAGTCTCGAGCTATGCAAGGTAATTAATAATCCGTTAATAAATTTAGTAACCTTTGTTAAGGACAGTAATGGAATAGGTTACTATATGAATATAGCGTGTTAAACTATATGTTGAAACTTAATAGTACTTTCTAGCGTAGATATTATAGAATATAAAGTTGTAGTAGAACTCTAAAAGTAAATTAATTGGAATACGAGATCTAGGCAGCGTAACTTTCTAACAATATATAAGAAATTATCGTTTAGCCACTATTGAATATTTTAATATGTTAAATTTTAATCACAATAGCTAGCTTGTAGTTTACAAAATTATGAATTAGTATAGAGTAGAGTTGGGCTTAATACCCCACAGATTGGACTTCCAAAGCCAGGTTTCATAGTAGTTGTTTAAATATCTTTAATAATATGACTTAGGTTCTTTGGAGCCTCTATGTAGACATAGGTTTATCGAACGAATACGCGTTTATAAACCACGTAGCTAGCGAAAAAAAAAATCATTCCTTATGAAGTTGGATGTTAGTATTTCCAAGGACTGACTAAACAATTAAACATAGATAATTATAGAAACTGAATGAACAGTCCTAAATTAAGCTTTAACTTATCTCAATCCAATCGTATCTTGATTTAATTGTGTTTAGATAAATGGTAAATTTAAAATCTATTTACAAGGGGAGAGAATATGTAAGATTAATTCGACAGACTATGGTCCTTACATTTCTTCACTTCTTCTGACTACTAGCATGTTTAGTAGTTTGGAAATATATACCTATCTATCGTTGTACAGTGAGCTGACGTTTTTTCGCAATATGGAAGCAATCTATAGTTTCAAAAGCTATATTTCCTACGCTAAGGCTTTTAATTCCCATAGTACATATGACGATTAAATAATAAAAACCATTGATTGAAAGCCAACGAAAGCCTTATTAATATAATATTGCGTGTTTTACTATGAGGCTGGCTCTAATTTATAGTATTACAATGAGGTTCCTATAGATTAAAGGCTTTATGTTTTTGGGAATTAGTATGTTTGAGTCGAAAGTATATGTTTATTAGTCAAACATAGCGCGCTTGTAAATATTAGTATCAGAAATAAATAGTACTCTACGAACGTTTAAAATTTAATTTAGTTTTTTCTTTAGAAAAATATAGGCTACTGTGTTTAACTGGCTATTTTAAGGAGCTTTATGAAGTGTAACTTCTATCCATAGTACGTGCTTTACACCCTTTAGATCTTGGATTGGAGAGAATAATTACTATGTATTTAGTATAAGGGTTACAGGGTGGCCACATCTACCTCCTTTCCCCACAGCACGAATAAAACTATCATCATCATCATCGTCTGCTTTACCTTAACGCAATTTTCAAATCTATTCAATCTATGATGCATTTATACCTTACGGATTAAAATAATTAATTAGGAATATCCTTTTATATCTAGATACCTTCCTTATTAGTCACAATTTCCATATTTATCCAAATAGTTAAAATATTATGTTTTAAAGCTTGCTTCTTTTCTAAATCGCCGAAAGTTTTTATATGTTTCTTTATCGCTCTAATATTCAATAGAGTAATTCTAAGAATAGAAAATGACATGGGATTACGTGGTTTTGACTATAAAACTACAGAAATTTATATTGAATATAATTTATAGCTATTAAGAAATAGTAATTAAAATTTATCTTTCTGCTAAAACTAAAGCTTTCAATAGCAAGTAAAATAATAAAATTTAATTATATTATTCATATAACCTTTAGATAACAAAGATACGCGGTAGTTGTTTATAATATCTAAATCATACTATTGTTCATATAGAAAGCGTCTTTAAAATAGAATGGAGTAGGAAGATAGAATCGTCTATAGCAATACATTTTATTATAGAACTGGTTTTTCTATCTATCTTAATGTTCTGCCATATAAAGCTTAATAAGATCTAGTTATAACGATTTCCTGAGCTTTATCTTGATCTAAAACCTAGTTTCGTCGAAGCTCTAGATAATATAAAGTTTTACAAAATATGTAGCTTTAAGAGATTATACTAATATTAAGGAAACCTTAAATTCTATGTATGTAATTTTTTAGTCCTTTAATATTTGTTTAACTAAAAGTCGGATATTTACTTAATATAGCGACAAATCTAGATATTACTAACTATACGCGTTATATTATCTATATTCCACTAAATTAACTTATAGTAATCCTGACTACTAGACGTGGGAGACAAATATAGAGGATTTAACTATTAAATCTAGCGAGTTAAAACCTTTTAAGTTATGAAGTATTTTAGTTAAAGTGCGATATAAAATTTGAGTTGCTTGTCTTTAGAGATGTGCCCAAAACCAATAATGAAAATTTTTTTAATTTACGCGATAACGCGCGAATATCCAGGTTTTTAACACGTTGAGCGGTTTTATCGGTCTTTAAAATACGGTCCTCGGTTTTAGAATAGAATTTCTCAATAATAGTAGCGGATAGTATGTTAAATTGGTCCAAATATTGCGTTGAGGTGAAATAGTCTAATCTCCCGGTGGGGTAGGGCTGCTTACTAGAGAAGGGATCTATATTTGTTCAAATTAACATTCTATATTTCTTTATTAATATATAATTAGAACATATGCCTTAATTTGTTGCTAAATTATTTTATAAGAATCCCATGATTATAATGTCGCGAATTAAAGCCATGTAATTAATTAAGGCTAACATTAAATGTTACTTGGAATGTATCTTTAACGGAAATAAAGATTAGAACTGTACTTCTATAGATAGATACAGAATTATATAGCCAAATAAATATTGACAGCAAAAATCATTAATCTAAATTATAGTTTGAATTGATACTTGTAGGGATTATAGTATTATACCATTGCCGGTCAAGATTAATTTAATTATTAGGGGTATTTCGCCGCGCCTTCCGTGTTAAAAAACCTTACTTGCTCAGCCATTCCAGCTTAGCCTGGTCCCATACAAAATAACGCCAAATAAAAGCCAAGCTGAAATAAGAAAGCATCTCTGTATCAGTCATTTATACAATATAGATAATTCTACATAAATATGTGCAGTTTTATTAAAGCAAAAAGACAGATAAGTGTTTTAAAATAATATAGCGCTGATCTATTAATTAATTCAAATTTAGCCTTTTAAGTTACATGTTAGTGAGCATATACAAAATTATATAAACTGTTATTCAAAATTGAGAATAACTTTTTAGTAGACAGATAAGTCTGATTATAAGGCCAATAAAATCTAATAAATTTAAAAACGTTTTAGTTGCTATTACCTGCTGAATTATTTCTAAAGGATTAGAGACCTTTATATATATCGCTTTTCCCTGCAGTTTAGCCAGCCTAAACTAAAACTATCTTTTAGAATATATTAGAAATTTAGGCTTCGATGGTAATAGTTTTTAAGCTTGAAGATAAATTATAGTTGTCGTTCTAATAATGAAAAATTTTTGAAATCGTGCACTAGTACTCATTAAGATAACCATTAATTTCTTATCAAATTAGTTTTCTTAAAATAACTGTTAGGTGGAAATGAAGGACTACTTCTATAGAGGTTATTCATTTTAAATACCTAGTTAATGAAAAAAAAGAGAGAATATGCTTGTGGGATCACAAAAGATTACTAATATCTCTTGAACTCGCTGTAGATTATTTATAAAATATTCATTTTTCAACGCAATCTAAGATTTAAAAATATTAAAAAAAGAGAAATCTAACTAGCACTTTGCTAACGTAGTTCCCAAGCGAGCCGCCACCCCAAGCGAGCCGCCACCCCAAGCGAGCCGCCACTTCCGCTCCAAATTCTGCCCATGGGCCATATACTAGAGCCTTTATCAACCAAACAATTGCATTTCTATCTAAAAATCAATTACTAAGTGGATTAGGACATCTAACTCTAGTATGTCCCCGAATATGACAATTAGAACACTGCGGGGGGGCTCGTACGCGCGGTCCAACTGCAGAAAGTGCAGGATCTATAGGAAGCGCATTTTGAGCTTCATCAACCTCATTCTCGCGCTGGAATCGCTCTAGGCCTTCCTAAATAGGTGGCCCCTCTTCCATAGCTAGCTGTCTAGTAGAGCGTTTCCTTTTTTGCCCTTGCCATTCATTATTAGCGCGATATTTACGTATTTCGTCTCGCGCAAGAACAAGCTCATTAAGCGTCAATTCATAACCTTTAATAATCTTGTTTAATCGCGCTTCTAGCAAAGGAAAAGAGCTTTCAGCGCGTTCCTTAAGCAGTTTTTTTACAGCAGATGCCTGCTTCTCTAACTGCTTAGTAGTATAGGGTGTTTTCGGCGCTGAATTGGTTGAACGACTGCCTGGTGGTGTAGGGGTCTTTAGTTGAATCCTCAACTGACTGAACACCCTATCTGGATTGAATGGAACTAGGCCCGCGCCTACGAAACTATTTCTAATAGTTTCTGGTTGAAAAGCGCTTTTGCGGGCAGCTGGAAAGGCCTTTAAAAAGTCAAATTTGTCAATGTGACTGACTCCTAAACGCGCTTTCTGATTTATTGACGTTTTGTACGCCTTTTTTAAAGGCGCAAAGCAGCCAACATCCAGAGGTTGAAGCTTATAGGAAGAATGAGCAGGCATGCAGATAGGAATCACGTCATTTTCGCTGCAGAGCTGATCGAATTAAGGTGTAAGATGGCTGCCATGGCCGTCAAGAATCAGAAGGCGATATTTTCCAGTCGTACGACTAGAAGTATAAGGAATGAAGATGTTTTTAAGCCAGCGAAGGCCTATTTCATCAGTAGTCCATCCATTAGGACTAACTTCAATCCTACTATCGCGCGGGAGCTCTATATCTTCATACCAGCCCTGTATATGGATCTTTCCTTTGAAGATAATGCATGGAGAAAGCACCCAGCCAGTAGAATTAATACATTCGATTGAAGTGACCCATTCACGATTGCCTGGCTGTACAACAGAGGCTTTGCCATAGTAATCAGCTCTAGTAACAACTAGAGCAGTATCTCCTACACCCATAGCGAAGCCAGTCTCGTCAAAATTGTAGATATCCTCCGGTGCGATTCCGTATTGCATTATTGTGATTTATACGCGGTCAAACCACTCCCTAACTAATTTAGGGTCTTCACATTTCGCTCGTCGATAATCATAGCGTCGACTCCATCGGGTTTTTAGATCTTCGCGTCGTTTAATAAAGTTGCTAACCTAATTCTTGCTGACTAATTAAATAGGCGTCGTACCGCGCGCAGCAAGAAGAATATCGGCTATTTCTCGAATATAGGAAGGTTGGGGAGACGCTCCGCGTCGATCTAGCGATAAAATCCATTGTACAAGCGATTCCTCTTCATTTTGAGTCAATTTATGGCTGTTGGCGCGTGTTTCTTTGCGATATTTGCTGCCGTGGAGACGATCGCGTAGAGTTGAACGTGGCACATTATAGACGCGCGCAGCCTTAGCAATTTGGGTAATTTGCTTGCTTTCTATAGCAGAAATTGCTAATAGAATCCTACCCTCTTGCTCAACGAGATGTCTTGAATTTTGACGCGCTTTTGGAGGCATGGTTGGTGGTTGAATTAGATGAGGTTTTCGGTCACGTCCAGAACGCGTTGAGGTGGCGGCTCGCTTGAGGTGGCGGCTCGCTTGGGGTGGCGGCTCGCTTGGGAACTACGTTACATAAAAAAGAGATTAATAATATCTTTTTAATAATAGAGAAATTATATTTCCTTATTTACTAGTAATTCCGTTAGTACAAGTAGAGTAAAAATATTTAACATATCTTTGTTGTATTAACCCTTTAATCTAAATAGAGATGGCTATGGCTGTTATAATGCTATTAAAGGAGGGTTTGTAAAAAAGTGAATAATAATAATGATAAAAATTCCAAATAATTAAGAAACCCCATAAGAATTATAAGAAGTTATATTTCTTATCTAATTTAATAAGGAAAAACTAGGAGTTTTATAATAGAAAATAAGGGGACTTTTTATTAAAATTTCTCTTTGATATAAAATATAACTTATATTACTTCTTTTTACGTTTATTGCTTACATTAATCACTTTATTTTCATTACCGATATCTCTACATTTTTAAAGGCTTCTAATTAACCTGCCAAACAGATTACAGCTAAAAAGTACTACTAATCTAGTTCTTATAAGTTGTTATATTTAATAATATAGCCGCGGAGCGATGGTCAAAAGCTATCACAAGTTAATTTTCTATAGTTTATTTCGTATGAACCTATTTAGTCTTATTAGTGAGACTATCATATATATATATATATATTAATTAAAAGTTTAATATTCTTTAATTGGCATGGGCTTAATCATCAGTAAAATTCTATCTAGAAACTTATTTGAAAACCTGTTACCCACGGAGTAGGTTATTCCTGTTTCTATACTAATATAGCCGCACGTACAAAATTCCCACAAAATTTATTAATTATTATGATAGTCTAATAATAAGATAGTTTCTTTAATTCTAACGCGAAAGAAATAATAATTATCTTTATAACCCTATATATATATATATATATATATATATACGCTTCTAAATGTAACTTTTCCAATATAGTTCTACTTTTATAATACAGGGCCAAATTTACTAGTAGATTAGATCTTATTTTTGAGATAATGTAGCTACATATATATCTAAAGCAGTTAAATGCTACTTTGGAAATAAGAATTATAATGTTTAAATTATAGATTAGCCGACATATTTGCCTAATTTAAATCTAAAATCGGTTGAAAAAACATCTAGGATCTTATTTATTTCTCTTCCTACCAGAAAGTTCTCATATGAACGAGACGACTTCAAACATATAGCCAAAGAAGTAGAGATAACTATACTAGAGTATTATTAATGGTTCAATATACTTTATATTACGTTAACTACACGCGGTATATTCTATTTGCAGTTAGCCCATAAAATACTAATATAAATTTACAAATATACAAGTTTTTAAAACCATAAAATTATATATAGTAAAGTTACTTATCATATAAAGATTAGTTTTTTTAGGAAACTAAAATATGAGGAAACTTCTACCCTACTATATATAGAATTTTTGAAACATTAAGAATTAGAAATTGAATTAGAAGAAGAATTACAATTATAGTTTTTTATATTGAAGATTAGTTTACTTTCTAGCCTCTAAATAATCATAGAGTAATTAGAAATCCATGATACCAGTGGATCTAAGTATCTATAAACATATATAGTTTCTATAAACGCTTACCTAGGAAATAATATATAAAAATATATATTATAGAGCTAACAACCATTAGTATATGGAATTTTATTTGCTTTTACTAAAGATAGGAAAGCTGTTATAATCCCCACAAATAAATATCTAATACTAAATAAATTATTAAACCAATATTATAGATTATAAATACATAAAAAGAAGAATTATAAAATAATTACTGGATATAGATAAGCGAGAGTTCTAATTCAGCCGGAATTTCTGCGTAGAATGGCTTAAGTATTATTCAATATCGCCTATAAGGCATGTCTACAACTCTTAGAATCACTAGTCTTATATATTTATTAGATACTATTCTAAACTACGTATATAATATAAAAAATATATTAACGTAGTTTACAAGCGAGCGCCGCACCCAAACAAGCGCTGTACCTCCTATAGAATTCTGCCCGTAGGCCAAATACTAGAGCCTTTATCAATCAAACAATTAAATTTCTATCTAAAAACTAATTACTAAGTAGAATAAGATACCTAACTCTAGTATATACCCGAATATAACAATTAAAATACTGCAGAGAGAGTTGTATACGCAGTCCAACTGTAGAAAATATAAATCTATAGAAAGCGTATTCTAAGCTTCATTAATCTTATTCTCGTGCTAAAATTACTTTAGATTTTTCTAAATAGATAGTCTCTCTATAAAAGCTAGCTGCCTATTAAAGCGCTTGTATTTTTAACTATTCTATTTATTATTAGTACGATAATCGCGTAGTTCGTTACGCGCAAAAACAAGCTTATTTAAAGCTATTTTATACTCTTTAATAATCTTATTTAAACATACTTTTAGTAGCAGTAAAGAGATAGCTATATACATATTCCCTAAGCAGTTTTCTTACAGCAGATATCTGCTTTTCTAACTGCTTTATAGCATAGGGTATTTTCAGCGCTAAATTAGTTAATTAAGTGCCTAATAATATAGAGGTCTTTAATTGTATATATAACTAAGTACTCTATCTAAATTAAATAAAACTAGGCCTGTACCTACAAAACTATTTCTAATAATTTCTAGTGAAAAAGCGCTTTTACGGGCAACTAAAAAGATCTTTAAAAATTTAAATTTATTAATATAATTAACTTCTAAACGCGCTTTCTAATCTATTAATATTCTATACACTTCTTTTAAAAGCGTAAAGCAGCTAATATCCAAAGATTAAAACTTATAGAAAAAATAAGCAGGCATACAGATAGAAATTATATTATTTTTGCTGTAAAGCTAATTAAACTAAAACATAAAATAGCTGCTATAACCGTCTAAAAAGCAATATTTTCTAATTATATAACTAAAAATATAAGAAATAAAAATAATTTTAAGCTAATAAAGGTCTATTTCGTCAGTAGTCTATCTATCAGAACTAATTTTAATCCTACTATCGCGCAAGAACTTTATATCTTTATACCAGCTCTATATATAAATCTTTTCTTTAAAAATAATATATAGAGAAAGCGCCTAACCAGTAAAATTAATATATTTAATTAAAATAATCTATTTTTAATTACCTAACTGTATAACAAAAACTTTACTATAGTAATTAACTCTAATAACTACAAATAATATCTGCAATATCTATAGCAAAGCTAATCTTATTAAAATTATAGATATTCTCCCCTACAATCCTATATTATAATATAATAATTTATACACGGTTAAACTACTCCTTAATTATCTTAGAATTTTCGTATTTTACTCGTTAATAATTATAACGTCGACTATAGCGAGTTTTTATCTCTAAATATTATTTAATAAAGTTACTAATCTAGTTCTAGCTAACTAATTAAATAAATATTATACCGCGCGCAGCAAAAAGAATATTAGCTATTTCTTAAATATAAAAAAATTAGAGAACCTCTCCGCGTTGATTTAGCAATAAAATTCATTATATAAGCGATTTCTCTTTATTTTAAATTATTTTATAGCTATTAGCGCGTATTTCTGCACGCGTAGATATACTACATAGTTATCGATAAAGAGTTATTTCAGAGATATTGTATATATAAGCCGCTTTACAAATACTAAAGATTTCGAATTTTTTTTAAAGCAAAAACTACTAGTAAGACTCTACCCTCTTTCTCGATTAAATCTTTTGAAAATCAATGCGCTTTTAGAGGCATAGTTAGTAGTTAAATTAGATGAAGTTTTCGGTCGCATCTAAAATACAGAAGATACAGCGCTCATTTGGGTGCGGCGCTCGCTTGTAAACTACATTATCTATTAGTATATAATATAGGAAAATCTAAAAATTATAGGCCTATAGTTTAAAACTATATAAATATTTATTTAAAAACACAGTATATATAAAAATAATATCTAGAATTTTAGTAAGACTAGTTTTATAATAAAACTCTAAAAAGTAATTACTATAGTTAAGCAAAGCAAGTAGCTATACAAAATTATTTAAAATAATTATAAATAGGTTATAATTATTGAAATAATTAGATTAAAAATATATATTTATTGTCGATTATTATATTAAAAGTAAGTATCTAATAAGCTACTTAGTTCTAAGAATCTATACTTCCTTATAATTAATAGACTTCTACTAGTTAGAATAGCTAAATAACTAATAAAATATAATAATATATCTCTGTATACTTATTTACGCTTTATATTTTCTTTAAATATTTAATATAAATATTTTTAACCTGCTTAAAAAGGCGTACGGGAAGTTTTGTAAGAATTAGATAACTGCTAGCAATAACTATATTAATAAAAAAAATTTTTATTACTATATCCGAATATATATAAATAAATTTTTATTTTAGCTAATATCTGTACTAGTTTTAAAGAAGCAAGGCCTAAGCTGCTTGATTTAAAAAATATTTTTTTATATTTATTTTCTAATAATAGATATTTATATTACTACTAGTTAAAGCCTTAATTTTTTCTAGTTTTTAAATTTCGTAGAATACTTACTATCTAGATTAAAAAGTTTAAAATTTATAGAACAGCTTTAATAATAAAACAGCAGCTTTCTAGTGGTTCTATTATATATATTTAATATTTTAAGAAAGCAGCATAAATAGCAATATAAACTACTTTTTTATAGTAAAAAATTAAGGCTATACACGCTGAAAATAGATAAGAATATTAAAAAAAAGATAAGAAAATATACTAAAATAGGTAATAATTATCTTCTTAATATATAAAAAGATAAAAATTATACTTAGCAGTTTAATATATATCTTAACAAATAGTCTACAGAATCTACTTTAATACTTTATTAACAAGCTCTGTAGCGCTGTAGTATAGAATAATTAGATATATAATTTGAAATTACCCTAGTAGATAGCTATAATTTTATATATCTAATTAGTTAGATTTAATAGCGTTAGTGGTTGAAAAGGTTAAATTCCTATCTAAATACAGGAAAATTAGACTACTTATCTGTGTAGACCACTTACCCGTTGAAAACGGTAGATTTAATACTTATTAAACTACTGTCAGATAACCAAATAGCCTAAATTCGGATCTAAATACTAGTAATCCTGTTTTGTTGCCTATTATATTGCCAATCAAGACATATAGTAAAAATATATAGGCGCAGGTACTAGCCAAAGAAGAACCAAATCTAAGAGTCATAAACAGTAATTTTCAAAGGCTTCTCCATATAGCTAGCGGCTAAAAAAGCTAGGATAGTTTGTTTCAAATGGATATAAGGCTATATTTTCTTAGAAAAAGAAAAATAGTATTAGAGCCGCCTATGTACTACTATATATGGTAGTTGTCTTAGAAATTAAACCTTAACAAGGATTTAACATAGTAGCCTCTAGATCTAGTGGCCGATCTACAGCCCTAGATACAGGCCTAACAATGTAATAGATTTTTCATTTTTCTCCTCTTCATAACTAAAGCTATTATCAGTTAAAAATTTCAGCGGAATATGGATAGTAAAATATATATTATTAATATAATAATATTTGGATTTATTACTCTATTAAATATATTTTTACAATACTAAGTTACCTAAGCAGAAATAGAAAACCAAAAAAAAAATAAATTGAAAAATTGGTTATTTTATATATTCGGTTAATATCCTATAGCATTATATTTTGTAGATTCTGCATTAGAATATCTCTAATATAAATAGAAATAGCTTTTATTTAAAATAAAATAAGCCTAAAAAACTATCATAGTGAAATTTGATTAGGCTATACAAAGCAGAGCGTTAAAAAAGCTAGCTTCTGCAGTAGAAGAAATCACTATAGATAGTCCTATTTTACTTCTTTATTATATTCTTAGAAATTTTTTTATATAGAGCAAGAGTAGAATTCAAATCATTCTGGTTACTACTAAATGATTTTATTGTCCAAAACCATACTACTAATATAATTAATCTCAATTGGATTACTTTAATCGCTATATAAAGTTTTATCCTTAGCAGAAAATTACGCCACGATTATAATGTTTTAATAGCTATAGTCATCTAATATACTGTATTATACTATAGATCTAGTTTAAGCGCTCGATCGTCAGCTATTTTTAAAACATAAGTATTACCACTAAAAGCGGAACAACCGTAGTTACGAAAGCCGCCTTGTCAAAGGAATTTCCTAAAATATATAAAAAGGCCTTTATAGCACGTATAATTAGAAGTTTAGAAAGAGCATCTATTTGATTCTAACCTAATTTTAGATATTTTATATAACTAAAAGCTCTATATTTAAATTTAAGATTTCTTTAACTCCGCCGCTATTATTCAGTACTATAGTTTTTACTATATATATATGGACTCTGTAAAATATTAAAAATATAGAAATTTGCCAATATTGATTTAGAGCTTAATTAAAATGTTATATAATGATATGCTCACATCTATAACAAAGAAGTTCTATATAATACAGAACACGTGTCTTATCTACAGAATAGGACTATATATTATTAGGAAGCATTATCTCTTGCTTTTCTAATTAGAAAGTAGAACCGGCAGAAAAAAACAATTAGTAGAATTTTAGTATCATTAGAGGCTACCTTGTAGGCAGGCCTATATTTATAGAGACCGCGATTACTACTAAAATTACCTACTATTAAAGCTCGTAAAAAGCAATACGTTATAAGACATATTTTCGAGCAATTAGAAAAGATCACTTAATGAAATTTTCTGACTTTCACAGTATTTCCGCCAGCGTAGCTACCTAGTTAGTATATCTTCCCTATAGCTATTATCTACTTTCCCCGCTGCCGCTACAGCCAATATTTTCGGACTATTTTCTCTTCTAATCTGGATCTCTATCTAATATTTAAGTTCAGACTACCGCGGCAACAAAATAGCAAATAGTAAGGCGGTCTCTGTATATTTCTTAATAATAGCAGTACTACCTTAGTAGTAGAACGTACTATAGATTTGTATAACAGAAGCGGTGACAGATTAGGAAGACTGAAAAGTTGTCTTAATATTGTTCAGGTAAACTAGACTAATAACTCTCTGGAGATAGGGTGGGGCAGACTACTAGAGACGGCTATATAACCATTAAGCTAAATACTATAGACGATAAAGCTGTTAAAAAAATCTATTACTATATTAAACAACACCATAAATAATTACGGAAAATGTACCTATTTCCATAGTGACTTTCATCTATAGAACTGGTATATTTTCAGTATATACTTGATCAATTGTCTTTTACAGCCCTACCTTCATTTTTGTCTGTGACACCTTAACGATAATCCCCATAGTACAATGAATTTAAGTTATACAACGGTTTATATATTTGAAAAAAAAAGGCATATCATGTTTGAAGACTTCTAGTTATCGTCTAAAGCTAGTTTTAATCTCTGTCTGTACCAGCAAATAAATTATAATATTCTACGTGTACGCGCTTTCGTTAATAAAATCGCAATATTTTCTTTTTATTATCATATAATATTCAATATCGCGTTTTGTTTTTTAATAACAGGTATCCTATAACATAAAGTATTTTATTCCTCTGTATTTTAATATTTCGAGGCTTTAACTTAGATTATCTTCGTCACACGGCTAGTTCAGCTGTTTTTAATAATTCCCAAATAGATTACAAGAATACTATATAAAACTCCAATCTAGTTATTCAAAAGTTAATAAATTTCGAAGACGCATTAGTCCGATGTATATTTATATAGCAATTAAAGATGAAAAACTAAATAATAGTGATAAATTATATATATCTTAGGTTTTAGTAAAGTTTTCTTCAGATATATTTATTTTATAATTAAACAGAAATATTCGATATCCTAGGTATCTAATAATTGATATTATAATTATCACAAATCATTTTAGATAAGATTCGTCATAAACACAGCTTTTATTCTTATTCTATTACCTGTTTGTGCAAGCTTTTTATTCTACCTTTAATTATAGCGTTCATATATGTAGAAATAGCTATTAAGCGATTATATAAGAAAATTGAAATAAAAGACATTATATAGGTTGTAGAATTATAGTAGTTTATATATTAAATACAACCTATAGATTTTAAATAGTGAAAAAGATCCTTTATATTAAAAAAACAATATGGTCGATATCTTAAATCTAGTTATAATTAAATCAATACTATAAATTTCTATTTACTAAACATACTATATGAATGGTATAAAGTTATAATATCTAGGAACAATCGCAGAGATATATCGATTCTTAGTTAAAAAGTTCTTTTCGATTATTGACTGTTTAGTCTACTCTATATAGAGAATATCAATCTAATAATTTAGAAATGTAAAGAAAGGCTAATTTTTTTGTACAATATCAATTTTTCTATAACATTTCTCACTATGACAAGATATATTCTGCCCAGAGAAGTCCGTGTATAGCAAACAACATTAGTTTTTACCTATTATTTTGGAATAATAAATTCTATCAGCCGTTAGCAACTAGCAACTAAGAGATAAAAAAAGTCTTAAGATCCAAACTAACCCTAAGTTTGTTTATACCAACAATAAAGTAATTAAAAGTATTGTATATTAGAAAAAATTACTTATTTTATAGCTTTATTTTACTATGCTTATCTAAAATACTAGAGTTTTAGATTCTGCCTCAGCTTAGTTAAGTTACCAAAAGAATTGTATTGTATCTTACTTCTAAGTAATCCGCCGAATATATATTTATCCTCTCATAAATAATAGCAATTTTAAAGCTTTTAACATATAAGTATCGCTATTATTCAGGTATAAAAGAAAACACCGGGCACTTAAGTCTTGTCTATTAATATAAACTTAAGGCAGAAACATATATATATATATATATACAATAAACAATACTATAAACTATCTAGTCCCAGAAGCCTCCTACATATCAATAATATTATATTTCGTATCGCTCCTAGTTTTTTCTCTCTCTGGTAGCTCTAATAAGTCTCACTAGCATATAATATATATAATTATACTATTATTCTATATAGAAATTAGCGTAAGCTTAATTATCATTATATACTAAAAAATTACTAATCTTATTCCACCCTTATATAGTAATAACTGAAAACTATTATTATAAATTTATATAAATTCCTAGCTAGATGAATACCATTAAAAAGAATCAGTACTTAGATATAACCAAGTACTTAAAATATCATACTATCTTAGCTGAAATCTAAGAATTCATAATACAGCCTTTTATATTACGGAGCCGTCCATTAATTAACGTATTCCACTACGGAGTCGGCTATCACCACCGAGTCGGCCGCTGCCTACCAACTTCTAATTACCACGGCTTTTATTAACCAAGAAATTGGATTTCTATCTAAAAATTAATTAAAAACTCGATTAAGTACTATAACCACCCCGTACCTTACATTATGTTAATTACTATAGCGTGGTACTATTTATAAATATAATCTATCAGTAGAAAGCGCGAGATCTATAAAAAGCACATTTCAAGCTTTAAAAACATTAATTTTCCCGCTCAAACTTTCTAAATAGATGGCCTCTCTGTAATAGCTAGCTGTCTAATAAAGTGCTTACACTTTTAACCATTCTAATTATTTGTAGCACGCCAATTACGTACTTTATTACGCGGAAAAAAAAAACAACCTCATTTGAAACTATCCTATAATCCTCCAATAATCCTATTTAATCGCGTTTTTAGTGGTAGTAGAGAACTGTAAGCGCGTTCTTTAAGTAATTTTCTTACAGTAGGTACCTACATTTCCAACTATCTAATAGTATAGGGCGCTTTCAGCGCTAAATCAGTTAATTAACTGTCTAGTAATGTGAAAGTATTTAATGAAATATCTGAGTACCCTATCTAGATTGAATAAAACTAGACCTACGCGTACAAAACTATTTCTAATACCCTCTAATAAAAAAAGCTCTTTCGCGGCAACTAAAGAACTTTAAAAACTTAAATCTACCAATTTAATTAACATACAAACGCGCTTTCTACTTATTACCTTTTTATACGCCTTTTTAAAAGCGAAAAGCAGCTAATAACTAAAGCTTATAAGAAGAATAAGCAGATGTACAAATAGAAAGCTGTAAACCTAATTAAATCAAGATATAAGATAGCTACTATAGGTATCAAAAATAAGAAAGTTATAACTTCTAATTATACAAGTAAAAGTAATAGTAATAATAATTTTATAGCGAAGGCTTATCTTATTAATAGTCTATCTATCAGAATAATGTTAACCTTACTATCGCATGGGAACCCTATATCTTTATACTAGCTTTTTATATAGATTTTTTGAAGATAATATGTAAAAAAGTATACAGATAGTAAAATTAAGATATTTAATTAAAGTAATCTATTTCTAATTGCCTAACAATATAAAAAGGCTTCATTTATAGTAATTAGCTTTAGTAATTACTTATGTAGTAGATACTAAGCCTATGGCAAAGCCAGTCTTATTAAAATTATAGATATTTTTCTGTGTAATTCTATATTTTATAGTAATTTATATACAGTTAAATTACTTTCTAATTATTTTATAGTTTTTATATTTTCCTTATTAATAATTATAGAATTAACTATAGTATATTCTTAGATTATTGTATTACTTAAACTTAGAGATCTAGTTTTAAGTATTTAAATTAATATTGTACCGCGCGTAGCAAGAAGAATATCAGCTATTTATATATAAGCGGCTGGAAAGGTGCCCCGCGTTGTTTTAACGTATTTCCAAAGCGAGCGGCCACCCCAACCAAGCAGCCACCCACCCGCCAATTCCTACCCATAGGCCATACACTAAAGCTACTACTAACTAAATAATTAAATTCCTATCTAAAAATTAATTACTAAGTAAAATAGGATATTTAACCCTAGTATATCCCTAAATATATTAATTAAAATACTACAGAGAGGCTTATACGCGTAACCTAACTACAGAAAGTGTAGAATTTATAGAAAGCGTATTTTAAACTTTATTAATTTTATTCTTGCGTTAAAATCGCTCTACATCTTTCTAAATAAGCGGCCTTTCTATAAGAGCTAGCTACCTAGTAGAGTACTTATATTTTTAATCTTTCTATTTATTATTAGTATATAATTTACGTATTTCTTCACGTGTTAAAGCAAGCTTATTTAAAGTTAACTAATAATCTTTAATAATCTTATTTAATTATAATACTAGTAGCGGTAAGAAGCTGTATAAATATTTCTTAAACAATTTTTTTACAGCAGATATCTGCTTTTCTAACTACTTAATAGTATAGAATATTTTAAGCGCTAAATTAGTTAATTAACTACCTAAAGATATAGGGATCTTTAGTTAAATATTTAACTAACTAAGTATCCTATCTAAATTAAATAAAATAAGATCTATACCTGTAAAACTATTTCTAATAATTTTTAATTAAAAAGTATTTACGTGGGCAGCTAAAAAAGCCTTTAAAAAATTAAATTTATTAATATAATTAATTCTTAAATATAATTACTACTCTACTAATATTCTATTTTTTTTAAGGATATAAAGTAGCTAATATCTAAAAATTAAAGTTTATAGAAAGAATAAGCAGATATATAAATAGAAATTATATTATTTTTACTACAGAGCTAATTAAATTAAAATATAAAATAGCTGCTATAACTATTAAAAATTAAAAGACAATATTTCCTAGTTATATAACTAAAAGTAATAGAAATAAAGATATTTTTATGCTAGTAAAAGCCTATCTTATTAGTAATCTAGCTATTAGAACTAACTTTAATTCTACTATTACGTAAAAGCTCTATATCTTTATATTAATTCTATATATAAATCTTTTCTTTAAAGATAATATATAGAGAAAGTATCTAGCTAATAGAATTAATATATTTAATTAAAGTAATCTATTCTTAATTACCTAGCTATATAATAGAGGCTTTGCTATAATAATTAGCTCTAATAACTATTTGATAAGTAGCTACTACACCTATAGCAAAGCCAGTCTTATTAAAATTATAAATATTCTTCTATATAATTCTATATTATATTATAGTAATTTATACGCGGTTAAACTACTTAATTATTTTAGAATTTTTATATTTCGCTTGTCGATAATTATAACATCGACTATAGTATATTTTTATATTTTATATTATTTAATAAGATTACTAATCCAGTTCTTACTAACTAATTAAATAGATATTGTACCGCGCGCTACAAGAAAAATATTAGCTATTTCTTAAATATAGAAAGATTAGGGAGGCGCTTCGCGTTAATCTAGCAATAAAATCTACTGTATAAGCGATTTCTCTTTATATTAAGTTAATTTATAGCTATTAGCGCGTGTTTCTGCGCAAAAAGTATAGCTATTTAATCATCTTTGAAAAGTTATATAAGAAATATTATAGACGCGTACTACTTCGGTAATATTACAGATTTCTTATTTTTAAAAAGTTAAAATAGTAAGATTCTGCCCTCTTACTTAGCTAAATTTCTTTTTTAACGTGCTTTTAGAGATATACTTAGTGGTCGAAATAGGTAAAGTTTTTGAACGCGGCGAAAAACGCGTGAGGTAGTTGTTCGGTTAGGGTAGCCGCTCGCTTTGGAAATACGTTAGTAATAGAATCTATTATATAAGCAATTCCTCTTTATCTTAAATCAGTTTATAACTATTAATACATATTTTTAAATATGTTATCTTTTAGCGTAATTAATCTTACAAGATAGAATAAGGTATATATTATAAATGCACGCTCCTTTAGAAATCTTACAGATTTCTTATTTTTTAAAGCGGAAATAGTAAAAGTCTTCCCTCCCTATTCCGCTAAATTTCTTGAATTATAACGCGCTTTTAGAGCTATAGTAGATGGTTGAATTAGTTTGAATTAGGTAGGGCGATAAAACGCATAGATTTCTGATGAGGCGGCCGACTCAGTGGTGGTGGCCGACTCGGTGAAATACGTTATATTATAGTAGCTTATTGACCCTTTTACTAGAAAATACTAGATATATGATACATATTAAAATATACAGCTCACTAAATAGCAATTATAATATTTGTCAAGTATAATTTCTCCATACCAGTAGAATTACATTAGAACTGTTTTAACAGAAAAGGAATAATGGTATATGTAAGCAGCATCTTATTAGTTCAGAAATAGTAGTGTTCGTTTTTTAGGAATAAATACAAAAATAATATTTAATTTTAATTTTCCGATATAACTAAGACAAATCAATCATCTATAGAAGATTTAATACTTTCAATATACCACCATCTACATCTATAAATTTACGCAGAAACATTTAGATGACCAAATCAATAAAATCCAAACTAAATATTTACTGTATTGCCTTTATTGTATTCTTCAGGCAATAAATTATTCTGAATAGAGTCTGGAGAAAAAAAGTGAAGACAATCTAAGGCTAGATAAATAAACTGATAAATATATCTAACAGTAACACGTCTCTGATTACAAATAATATATAATATTTTTTTTATTTTCATGCCAATACTAAAAGTCATATAGGCAAAGCAAATCTGTTGTAAGAATAACCACTGCTGAGGGTACCAATAAGTGTCTTTATAATATAATGTTATAGGACATTTATGATACATTATTACATAGGTTATTTAAATCATCTAAAATATCTTAGTTATTGTCATCGATATCTAGTTTTTGGCCACTATTACGTTTGCAATTTTCGCAATAGGAGTGGATATTAAATACATGAAAGCTTTCAAAATGGCCTCTGAAATCAGTAGGAAGGCAGTAAAATGATTCTCCTAAGTAAACTATAAATTTATCTGATAGTATTATAACCTGTATTATAGTAAGCCCTATGTATAGCACATCAGTATTGTGTACAGCTTTAGCCTTACTTTCCTACGGCCTATAAATTTTCTTGTTATAGCTATGTAGCGACAAGGTTACAGGAAGGATGGTTTACGTACATACGAACAGGGCATTCGTTATAATTAAACAACGTAGGCAACTGGTCGTAAATGCAAATAATAACCCCCTCGCTGGAATCGAGGCATCATATTTCTCCCAGATTTCTGTTATCCAACCTTTACTTATAGGTTAGAAGTTTTACTTCCATACGGTTGTCTTGTATTTATTTAAACTTATAGAATAATAAAATGTTTGCTACGTACATGGCTTAGATTAAATTTGACGTCATAGACCCGATGCCCGCGTACATACATGACATTGAATTAGAAATCTCTGGTGCTCAATTCTATTTTAATCATAGAACTAGTTATCAGCACAAATATATATAGAATATATTGTCGTCTACTTGTAGTTAAACCCTACTTATGAATTTGGCTAATATGGAAACCATTTTCTTGTGGTAACGTAGAGCTGACTTCATCGAATCTTATAATAGCCCTCCCTGGTTAGTTTTCAACTACTTTATATTATAGCATATATTTATTCCTTTATATAATTGAACATACCCATACTGCGTTTACTTCCGCTACCTCAGCTCTACTGCGGTTGCTACTCCTACTGTACAACGCTATAGCCTACAGTACTGAAAATCTATTTTCATTTATTAAATATAGATCTTTATAATTACCTAAAGATTCAATGTCCATAGGAATTTTTATTTTCTGACTGTAGTTGTATACTCTATGGAAACCAACATAGAACAATGATATATAGTATGTAGTACTTAATGATTTATATATCTGGTCAATGCATTATATTTGGTTTTTAGACAAGATATCCGATTTCATGATATACATATAATAGGAGATAACATTTTTATTTTGAATAATTATAGGATCTTCTATGCTATTAGACAATAAAAGTATATTGAATAATTTACCTAAGAAAAGTGATTACTACAGAAGTTCTATACAAATCACTATTTGAATATCCTAAAAAGATCTTTCTACTTGTATCATTCGATCAGTAGATATTAGATAAAGTTCGGATTAAATATAATAGTTATTATCATACTTAGACTATTTTAAAGATTATAGTTTCTATTACCACTTCTAGACTTCTTAGTTTCTTTATTACTCAGTACAAGCGATCCTAAAGTTAAGTAGGCTTAGTATGGTGTTAGCAGCTATTTCTAAATAACTAAATTATACAACTAAACTCCACGGAATATATTTGCTATATTTAATACGGAACCTGGAATTTCTATGCTATGCCAGCACTTAATAGTATATTTAGTATATTTATCTCTATTTTCTAATTTAAAATATCAATAATTCAAATAGACACTACAGTGCGTATTTTAAAGGGGAACGATGTTAGGCAAAATATTTATATATAGTTGGTATCTGTTCTTAAAAAATCTATTTAGCACCGAGAATGGTTAATATATGGATACTGGAATGGGTGTTTAAGATGGAACAGATAGACTTAATAGTTAACTATAGTTGTCTCTAGTAAGCAGCCCTGCCCCGCCTTCGAGGGGTTGGTCTGCTATACCTTAACGAAAAATTTCACCTTAACAATAAAATTGAAGTCTTTTAACCTACTATGTACTGATACTATTATAAATTTTTATTCTCAAGTCGAATGTCGGATTTTAAAGGTACATAAAGCCGCTAAACGCATCGGAAATCTTAATATTAGCGCTATATCGCGTGTGAAGTTAATATTTTTTACTAGTGGCTTCGAGCACGTTTATAAGGATAATTTGAATTTTATATTCTACTCTAATTAAAATATTTAATAACTTGTAATAAAAGGCTTTATTTACGCTAGATTTAATAGCTAGATTTTTTTTATTTTTTTCTATGCCTGCGATGATTGAAATTACTGTAAATTAAACTCTTCGGCGGAATATAGATAGTAAGATACATATAGTTAGTAATATTGAGGTCTATTACTTTATTAAACACTTTCTAAAGGATTTTTAATTAGTTAAATAGAAATTAAAAGATAAAAAGTAGTTAAATACAGAGAATCTAGGCCTTGTTTGGTTCTTAGTATAAGATTTTAATGTTTTGTATTTTATAAATTCAGGTTTAAAATATCTATAATTTCGATGAAACTAGCTTTTAATTAAGATAAAGCTTTAAAAAATAATATAATTAGACTTAATCGCGCTATATAAGGCAGAGCATTAAAAACAGGAAAACTAGTTTTTATAATAGAATATATTACTGTAGATAGTTCTATTCTACTATTTTATTTTATTTTTGTGTTTTCTATATAGAGCAATAGTATTCTAGATAACTACCGCGTAGTTTTATTATCTAAAGACTATATTACTAATATTATTGGCCTTAATATTTTAACTACTATTTAAAATCTTGTCTTTAATAGAAAAATAAGCTTTAATTACTATTTTTTAATAGCTACAGATTTTATTTAATATATAAATTTTTGTAGTTTTATAGTTAGAATTATATTATTTTATACTGTTTCCTATTTTATATAATATATTTTATTTAACTGCTTAATAGCTAGCTATTTTAGGTATATAATATTACTATCGGAAATAGAATAGCTATTTTATTAGGCTAGATATAGAAACCGACGATAAAGCTATTTCTTTAAAAGAAATTTCTGTAATATGTAACAAGGTTTTTAAAATATATATAATAGAAATTTTTTTATAGAAAGTAAGGTCTTTATCTATTTAATTCTATTGAGAATTAGATTTTTTATATAAAGTAAAAAGCTCTATACCTAAGCTTTAGATATTTATAATTTTACTACTGTTATTAAGCAGTATATTGCTTTTTTTATAATATATAGACTTTGTCGAAGTATTAGAGAAGGGTAGATTTATATTCATAGTATATTTAAGTTTGATTAAAGTTTTACGCGATATTTTGATTATATTTTCTGAAGTACTGTAGAGATAAGAGAACTAGTTAATCAATTCTATACTAATTTATAGCTTTGTATTTAATATTAACAACTGTAATCTATTAAAAAATTATTAAAAAAGTTTTAAGAAAATAGTCTATTAGATGTAGAAGACATAAATTACTATATTAAATATAGGAGTAAAGAGAAGAGATATTAGGATTTTTAGCAGTTGAAGGAGTGATCTAAAAAATATAATATTTTAACTATTTAGATATAGAAATTCTATTTAATTAGGAAGGTAGCTAGATAGGAGATAGCTTATAATTAATTTTTTTTTAGTTTGATTTGTAAGGCGCGATTGTATAATTTATTGTTGACGTGAAATTTCTCGTTGAGGTGAAGTAGACTAACCCCCTGAAGGCGGGGTGGGGCTGCTTACTAGAGATGACTATATAATAATTCAATGCTTTTTTCCCGGGTTGAGGTAATGCGTTTTAACTTTATTTAGATACTAGCTCTATTGCATACCTATAGCTGGATATCATATAACTTATAGTCTCATTGCAGATAGTATAGATTAAATCTGCATATCCTAGGAAGGACCTCCTATCCCTAGAAGTCATAGACTGGTGCTTTCTGCAACAATCTATTATATGTCCAGAATATAAGTCATATAAATATCTAGTTCTGATGATATACTTCCTAATAGATATTATATTATGTAGAGATGTCTTTACTCCGGGACTTGTTTATACATAGGAAGTCAAAAGTCTGCTTACAAATCCCCCTTTCCCCGCAAAACTGACCAACTTTCAAGCTAATTATTTTAACAAATTTGTATAATGAAGTATTAATCAAACTTAATATTCTTCCAAATACTGGGAAAATAAATTTTATATATAATATTATTTAAATGTACGTGGAAGGAGTTATTGTGGTTAGAAACTAGGTAGAATTATAGAAATATATATTTTTGTATAGGGCCGCTGTATAGAACTTACCAAATTTTAGTTAAAAATCTGTCTTCCTGCTCTACAAATTTATTATAATAAGCTTACTATTGATTATTTCGAAAAATTCAGGTGAATTTTTTGAGAAATTGAAGTGTAAGGAGACTTTGTCCTCCTATTTATTATATATAGCATATGCCATAGTGATATCTCAACAGACTAAAGTTTACTGGTAGCACTATTAGAACATATAATGCTCCTTTACTTTTGCTATCTTGAAGACTACAGAGCAGTGTTGCATCTATTTAGCATGCTGTTCAGCTTTAGTCCATGCGTATCTGTTAAATTACAAGGCTTTTGATTAATTGATTGATTCGATTTTATACCTGCTGGAGCCGCCTTCTGGTTGTAGGGCATACTATTCAGGTCGGTATGCCCAACCTGACACCAAAATGCTTCGCAACACCTAAATAGGAAAAGATATACAGAGAAGAAGGGTTAGAAAGCCCATAACTAGACTACCAATTATTTCGTAATAATTTCTAAACTAGGCCTAGGGCGCCCCTCCAAGATCTACAACTTGTGAGTTCCCCTCAGTAGCACTGCTGCTTCCTGCTAGTCCTTTATAGTATAGAGGGATTTTCTAAGTAATAGATAGACCTATTATATTACCTTTAAAAAGATATATATACTATAAAGCTAGAAGACTCTTGTTATTAATCCGCCTAAAGATATATATTAAATGGATCCACTACTCAATAGACTAATTAATTCTATCTTCTAGACCACTATCCAAGTCCTAGATAAATTAAATCTAGGTTTTTTTAGTGGGTAGGCAGTCTCCGAGGTAGAATTTTGCCGGTAACAGGGTTCGAACCCATAAACCCACAGTAAACCTAATTAGCCTCAAATTATAAGGCATGCTTAAAACTAAGCTTATATATCTCTATATTTCGGGTATCATAGATACAATCTTCATAATGTTTCACGTAATTAGAATACTGGTAGTAAATAGCTCCCGGTACAGACTAGTTGGATTAAGCCAAATATTTAGATATAAAGTAAATTTATACCAACTTGAATAAAAACGCAATTTAAAATCCCACGCATCTAACAGCTTTTTAATTCGGCAAACAAAAATATATAGAAAACAGTCACTAAAAATTACTAGTATTCATTAATCTCCATAATTCTACTAGTTCTCATATTATAGCTTGTAAAGAGTCAATCTAATACTCATCTTTAATAAACATCCACTGAAAACTCTTCTTTTATAGTGCTGTCGAAAAGCATAACCAGTAATTAAGGATATAATAACTAGCTACATACAATCTTGTAGTGTAGTAGGTAAATTATAAACTAGTACCCAACAAAGAGCTATAAATAATTAAATATTGTTAGTATACATATCCAGTACTGCACATGGCTGATTATCTATATAAACAACATGAACACAATTACGATATTTTAATAACTAACTTAGTTCTTTGGATATGTATGTCTTTACTACCAAGCTAAATAGCCAAGTAACAGAATTATGGCAAGTAGGTACCGACAGCCGCAATACATATACATAAAGCAAACAAAGATTATCATTGATAGCACATAATCAGACACTAATATAACTTGGACATACTTAGATACCCATTAAAATATATAGATTCATATCACAGACAATGCTATTACTACTGCTAATAAGTATAAATCAATCCTTTACTCCTTTGATATAATACAATAATATCATTATATTAGCTCACAACCTCTAAAATAAATAGCAACTAGAATGGTAGAATATTTAGTTAAAATAGTAGAGAATTCGTAGCTATAAAAAATATTAAGTACTAGATAGTCTAATCGCTAGATATATTATAATATTCCTTGTGACTTCTACATATTGCAAACAAAATCTAATCTCCAAATCAGAGTTAAACTCACATAATATAACTGTTATAAGCCATTGAGATAATAGGTTTATTTTCGGGATTAATCGCTTCATATTCATAGATACTTACAATAGCTTAAGATCAGACTACTTAAAAATAAACCCCTCTATAAGTGTAAATCCAGAATATACGGGTCATTCTATTAAGCATACTATTTTCATACTTTTTATTTAATGCTCTACATACATCCCCATAGAATCAAAAATAGTAATCTATTGAAATTATGAGTTTTTTACCCTATATAGGTTCGCTCATTACCTCAGATTACTATAATTAATATTTTCCACAATTAAGCCGCGTCTACAACCGAGCCGCGCCCTTTCTACCAAAATTCCTACTTTCTAAATTTAACGCGTCTTTTCTTATTACTATAATTTAATATACATCTTTCTAAAGAATTATATATTTAAATAGCTGTTTTAGCCTATTAGAAAGGCTAGATTAAATTAATTAAACGCCCTATAGCTCTTTTTACTATTCTTAAAGGTATTATACGCGACCGGCTTTATAGTACTAAATTATAGTTAGAAATATATACTAATAGTTATAAACTAATTAAATTAAGAGAAATTATTTTTTTAAAAATAATTATTAAATATACGCAAGAATTTCTAATTTAATCTAAATTTTTATATAAAATAGTTTAGATTTTATTTTATACTTATTTCTAAATCTTTACTATAGTTATTAAGACTAACTAGCTTTATAACTTTATTAAATACTATTCTTAGCTATATACGCGATATATAAGATATATTATCTATTAGCATGTAAAAGAATCTAAAAATTATAAGCCCGTGGTTTAAAACTATATAGATGATTATTTAGGAATATATAAAAATAATATTTAAAATTTCGATAAAACTAGCTTTATAATAGAACTTTATTCTATTTTAAAAATAATTACTATAGTTAAGTAACTGCGTAGAATTATTTATAGCAATTATAAATAAGTTATAATTATTAAAATAATTAGATTAAGAAGCGTATATCTACTGTTAGTTATTATATTAAAAGTATTTATAATTTTAAAAATCTAAGCTTTTTAAGACTAGTAGATTTCTACTAATTAAAATAGCTCAATAACTAATAAAATAAGCCTTCTCTAGCTAAAAAAAATATTTTTAAATTATTTTTGAAGCGCTATATAACTAATATAAAATATTTATTTATTTTTAATAGCTATAATAATTATTTAACTACTAAATTTAGTGATTTCTATAAATAAAATATAATAATATATCTCTATATATCTATCTATACTTTATATCTTTAACTACTTAATATAAATATTTTTAGCTTATTTAAAAGGGCGAACAGAAAGTTTTTTAAAAAAACTATATAGTTACTAATAATAATTATATTAATAAAGAAAATTTGTTATTACTATATTCGAATATTTATAAATACATCTTTATTTTAATTAATATTTACAGTAGTTTAAAAAAAATAAAGGTTAAACTGCTTAATCTAGAGCATACTTTTTCTATACTTATCTTTTAACTATATATATCTATATTTTTATTAATTAAAAACTTAATTTTTCTTGTTTTTTAAACTTTATAGAATATTTATTAGCTATATTAAAAAAATATAAAATTTATAAAATAGTAGTTCTATTATATATATTTAATATTTTAGAAAAGCAGTATAAATAATAATATAAATCTAACTATTTTAAAAATAAGGAATTAGGGCTATACATGCTAAAAATTAATAATAATATTAAAAAAAATACGAAAGTATACTAAAATAAAGAATAACTATTTTTTAATATATAAAAAGTAAAAATTACCTTTAGTAATTTATTATATAGTTTAATAAATAGTCTACAGAATCTACTTTAGTATCTTATTAGTAAACTCTATAGCGCTGTAGTAGATATAAAATAATTAAATATATAATTTAGAATTACCTTAGTAGATAGCTATAATTTTATATATTTAATTAGTTAGATTTAATAATATTAGTGGTTAAAAAGCCTTAGAAAGTAGGAGTTTTGGCAGAAAGAGCGCGGCTTAGTTGTAGGCGCGGCTCAATTGTGGAAAACATTATCTTCCATATTAAGCTAAAAAAGGACAAAATATTCAAATATTAATATTTTTCTCCAATCTAACTTATTAATTAATATTAACTAGACATTTATAGTAGTTCCATAAATCTTTAACATTTTCATACTATAGCACCATCTACTTCACAGGAAACAATAAGATATACCTTCTCTTGTAGCTCATCGAGGCTTCTAAATCTACAGCTAAAAAAAATTTCACTACATAATATCCCTGAATTCCAGCAGGCTTTATCTATTAGATATCGAAACTACAATTATATAAAAGCTGCGCTACAGACTATCTAACAGATAATTCTAATACTTCTAGTATAAATCTAAAGATAATTTATAGACAACTTAGACCAATTAGAGAGGAGAGGAAGAGAAAGGAGAAACCCTAATAGTAAATATTATTGGCTCTTATTACAGGTCAACGCCCACTATAATAATTAGATTTGAATTTATCTCTGATAAGTCGGAAAATATTAGAGGCGGTAGCTAACGTGCTAGAAGGTAGAATAGGTAGGAAGATCAATGGTATGATGTATAGAGGCGGTAAGAAGACTATCTGATGGCTGAATACACAATTATTTAATAGTCTCCAGAAGGGATGACCAGCGATAGGGTGTTAACATGGCTCAGGGTCACGTAGGACAGCTGCAGTAGCTTACTAACCCCAGCCGGGTAGGGGGTGCTGACAGAACAAAGCTTTTTATATAAGAAATTAGAGTTACATAACCTAACCGCTGTACTTTAACTGTAATCTAACTATAACTATTTAGTTAGATTAAAATTTTCTTTCTAATCTAACTGACTTAGTATAATTAAATTAAAATAAAAAATCTAATCTAACTGTCTTTAATTATTAGTCAGATAAATTAAGATATTAACTATAGATTAATATTATAAATTATATTATAATTTATATATATATAATATAGTAATTTATTATATATAGTTATATAATATTTATTAGAATTATTAAGGAAAATTTTCTTAAAAATCTATTATTATAGTAATTTATTTTATACTATTCTATTTTTTTAAATAATTTAATTTTAATAATTTTTATAGATTCTTTATATAAATAAAGAACTTTTATCTTTAGAATAGTGTAATTTTATCTAGTATATTATAATAATATTAAAATTATTAAGAAAAGCTTTTTTAAAAATCTATTATTATAGTAATTTATTTTATACTATTCTATTTTTTAAAATAATTTAAATTTAATAATTTTTATAGATTCTTTATATAAATAAGAAATTTTTATTTTTAGAATAGCGTGATTTTATCTAGTATATTATAGTAATATTAATATTACTAAAAAAAAACTATTTTAAATTTTAGAAAGCTTATATATATATATATATTTTTCTTTTGTAATATAATAAAAATTATATTTTTAAATAAAAAAATAAATATTATTTACTATAGATAAAATATTATAATTCTTTTCTTATAATTAAAAGAAATATTATTACTTATTCTTATATTTTTTTTTAAAATTAAATAGCTATATTAAAGAAGGTTTTTAATAAATTAGTTAAAATAATAGTTAGATTAAAAAATTATTAATCTAACTATCTTAACTATACTTGTCAGACAGCCATATAGGACTGTATTACTAACCAGATAGTGTGGCGTCACCCTTTTTGGTCTAGTGGTATAGTTC
>JASVVY010000052.1:0-13843 GCA_032158085.1 Aspergillus hortae
CAACTCTCATTGGTTCCCCCAGTCAGGTCAATAGGGACTTCCCGATTAGGAAACTCTAGAATGCCTGAGGCCTCCTAGGGTTTGACATTATATTATTAATTTTTCTATTTATTCTATATTCCAGTATATTAACTACTATTTCTAATATTTTTATCTATTTTATTATCTAGCTAGTCTATTAAAAAATAGAAAAATAGTATTTTCTACTAGATAAACTACTATTTTAATAAACTATTTCTCCAAAAATCTATTAAATTAATATTTTAAAAACTATAGAATTACTATAGCTAAGTAATTTTTATTAGAAATTAGGAGTTTTTAAAATTTTAATAATTTTTTTAAGAAATCTTTAGTAAAATCTTTAATAATAATAAAATAATAGATTAGCTAAAATAAAAAAAAGAAAATATTAGTAATTAAAATTAGAGAGAAAATTAATGGAAATAATTTATAAAATTAAAATTAAATAATAATATTTAGAAGCTATAAAATAGATAGTTATTTTCTTAAAAAAATTCTTTATTATAAATATTATCTTTATTAGTAAAAAAAACTTTTTTTTACTTTACTACTTTCTAAAAAATAGAAATTTTATAGATTTTAGCTTAGAAAAATTATATTTATAGATTTTTTAGTAATAATAAAAATTTTAATGAATATATTGGATTTAATTTATAAAAATAAAAATATAACAAAATATCGCTGTTTTATAGTTTATCTAAATAATTATCTTAAAAAAAATATATTTATTTCTTTATTAATAATAGTACTAAAATTAAAAAAGATTTTATTTGAAAATTATAATTTTTTTTATAGAAATAATATATAGAGGAATAATAATATATAGTAATTTAGAATAATTTTACTAAATTTTTTCTGCGATAACTAAATAATTTAGTTAATCTATTCAGAAAGATAAACTAATACTATTATAATATAAAATAGTAGAAAAAACAGTTAGAATATTTATAGTCTATATTAAATAGTAAAAGATATAGCTTCTAAATTCTCGGATAATTAGTAGAGAAACTATTTCAAAGCTAAGACTCTACTATAGATTAAAGAAAAATTAATAAAATATTTTAATAAACTAGAATTTTACAAAAATTTTATAGTATATTTCTAAATTATAAAAAAAATAAAAAAACTAGCCTAGGGTAAAGAGTTTAAAAACTATAAAAATAAATTTAATAATTACTAGAATTATCAATAGAAAATTTAATAGAATTAGTTTAAAATAATTCACTATAACTATAATTAATTTAGTTATATTATATTAGAATATCCGAAGTTTAAAAAAAGTAAAACATGAAAATAGTAGTACTCTACTAAAAAATTAAAAAAGGCAGCGAGAACTTTATGTTTAACTATAAAAAATCTACTAAAAAATTTAATAAAAATTACTATAAAAGTTATAATTTTAGAAAATTTTAAAAAAATATAAATTTTAGTAGATAGTAATATTTGGGCTATTTTAATTAATTAAAAAATTAAAATAATATTTTTTAATACTAAAAATAGAGCTATACTATATTTATACAGTAAATTAATATTATATCTTATTCTATAGCAGATATTAGCTCTAATTAAATATAATATATATTAAAAAATTCTATAATAGTATCTTAAAGATATTTAATATAGTAAAAATAAAAAATTTATAATATTATTTTTAGTTATTCCTAGCTTAGAAAGATAAATCTTTTAGTAAATTAAAGAAAAAATAATGTGATATTGGTTCGTAAGTATAAGTAGATTTACTACCTAGCGAATAGCCGTAGACTATTTATAGGAAAGGTCTTTATTCTCCAAACTAAATTCAGAGAAAAAATAAAAGTTATCTATTTTTCGAAATAAGAGCTAATACTAGCCTTTATATTTTTAAAAAAATTCGGTAAATCTCTAATTTATTAGAATCTTTTCTAGATATATATAATAAACCCTTAAATATCTCTAAAATCTTCTAAAAAAACTTTAATAGCTTCGAAGATCACTAAAAACAGTTTATCTAATATAAACTGCCTTCTATATACATAAAGAAAGATTTAGCTCTACTATCGAAGCTCTAACTATCTTCTAATATTATATTCTTCTCTATTTAAAGAAAGTACAGCCTTATATAACTATATTAAATCTATATCTAATAAAAAAACTAGAATAAAGTAGTATTAATATTATAGTTATAGCATTTAGGGGAAAAACAGTAGTTTTTTAGTATAACTACCAGGCCTAGCTCTAATATTAATAAGATTTATCGCTACTACGACGGCGTTAGAAAAATTATAGAGATTTAGTAATAAAATATAGAGATATTTCTAAAAGTAATTTATATACTAGAAATATTATTTTTTTATAGATATTCTTACTTCGTAACAGTAAAATAAAATATAATAAACTTAGATATTTTTAAGATTTTTAAGAAAAAAATAAATACTAGCTTCTAGTCTTTTTTTTTCTTCTCTTTTTTATATCTCTATATTTTTCTAAAGCTTTTTATTTAAAGATTCTAGAACTTACAGAAAAAAAAGTTTTATTAACTAAATAAAATCTAATTTTACTATTCTTTTATATTATATTATTTAGCTTTATCTAGTACTAAACTACTAATTTCTATTTTTTTATGCTCTATTTTCGCGGCGGCGAGATTAGAGTAAAATATAATAAAATTAATAAAAAATTAATAGCTTATTAAACCGTTAATCTAATAACTATCTTTATTTTTTTTTCTAGTTTAATTTTATCTTTAACTATTATATTATAGAATCTAAATTTTAGTTCTAATTTTATTTTATATTTATCTATTTTTTTATTTCTTTCTATTTCTCTATCTTATTTTTAATTTAGAAATTAAAAAATCTATCTAATATAAAAAATAGTATTTAGATACTAGAGTAAAATTAGTATAAAAAATAGATTTTTAATATTAGATTAATCTTTAGACTTAATTTAAAAGTTTTAGCAAACTATCCTTACTAATTATCTTAGATAATTTTAATATATATTTATCTTATTATTTATTATAATAAATAGTCTCTCTGTCCCTCCTTTGTATATTTAATAATTTTAACTTTTTTTATATTTTTATATTTTTATTATTATTATTCCGTTTAATATTTATTAATTTTTTTATTATTTAATATACTCTTTCTTAGTATTTATTTATTATCTAAATAGTTTCTTAGAAAAATTAATTTTCTTAAAAGAATAGTGCTTCTTATAAATATTCTTTATTTTTTTTAAATAAAATTATAGTATATTAATAAACTTAGGATTATATATTTCTTATATTATCTTTTAGCCTACTACTACTAATAACTAACAGTAGTTAATATTACTAATTTATTTATAGTAAATAGACACGTCGTCCAAATACTTAATTTCTTTAATAAAATTCTTTAGTATAAAAATTTTAATAATAAATATAATATTTAGCTTATTAATTCTATTTATAATATAGTAGATATTATTATTACAACCTATAATAAAATATTATTATTTTCTACTATATACGCGTACTACTATTAATAATTATTATTATTTTTTAAAGTCTATATTTTTTTTATTTTTTATTTATATACTTACTATCTTTATACTTATAGATTTTATATATAAATAAAATATAATATATTTTATTTACTATATATAGACATTGTAGCTAGAAATAGTTGGAAAGTTAGTAATAATCTAATAGAATGAATTTTTATATTTTTTTTTCGCGAATATTTTATTAATATTTTTATTTTTTATAGATAAATAGCTATAAATAGCGGGTTTCTTACTATAATCTAGTAGAAATTTTTTTTATTTATAGTATTTCCGGCGCTAACCTATTATATTATTATAAAAATTTAATCTAATAAGAAGATAAAAAATAATAATTTTAGTAAAAAAAAATCCGCCGCTAGAGAAAATAATAAAAATTTTAAAACTTTTAACTATACTAGTAATTTTACTATATCTATTAGATTTTTTTTAGTTTATTTAAAAGATAGCTTTTAACTTTTAGCTAAGAATTATATTTATATTTATTAAATTTTAGATATTATATTTATTTAGTTTTTTTTAAGAGAATAGCTATATTATTATAATTAGTTTTCTAGATCGAATTAGTATAGATATAATTATAATAAAAATAAATAATTTACGCGAGCGAGCCTGCGAAATAAATAAATATTTTAGAATAAATTTATATTAGCTATTTATTAAATATAAAGATTAAGTTTTATTAGAAAATAGAGCTAAATACTTAGCCTTTCTTTATTCTACTAAAATTTATAATTATATTTTTAGTAATTAGTAAATAATATAGCTAATTACAGATACTAAATAAAGTAATATTAATATATTCTAGAATTATTACTAAAATTTCTCTACTTAAATATATTTTTTAAACTAATAAATTAGTAAATTTTGTATAAATTAATTATATAATAATAAATTCTAGACTAAATATAATAATTATTATATTTTTTTTAAATAAAACTATTATATTTTTAACTCTGTCTCTATTATATCTACTTTATTAATAGTTTTTATTTTTTTTTATTTATTTACTCTAATTTTATAGAGTTAGATATCTTATTATTTATTTCTAGTATTTCTAAAATTTACTAAAAATATTTAGCTATATTAGCTTTTTCTAAAAAGATTTAGATAAAAAAATTAGAATTTTTTAAATATTTTTCTATAGATTTTTTATATTTATTTAATTAGCTTAGTAGCAGTAATATTCTATAGTTTAAAAAAAAATATTATATCGGGCGAAGATTCGCAAATTTTTTCTAAGAAAAAGTTAGTTAGTACTAGTCTTATTATATTTTTAGATAAAATAATTAATAGAAAATCTAATAAAAGATAAAAATTATTTTCTATATTATAGCTGTATTAACTATATATTATTATTAAAAATAAATTAGTTTTTATCTATTAGTTATATTTAAATAAAATATTTTATTTTATATATTTTTTTTAATAAATAATAGTATATCTATAGTAGATTAGTATCTTTTATAGTATATTATTTATTTTACTCTATTTATTTTTATCGAACTATACCACTAGACCAAAAAGGGTGACGCCACACTATCTGGTTAGTAATACAGTCCTATATGGCTGTCTGACAATTTTTTTAAATTAATATTGTTATTATAAAATTCTCTTTAAAATCTATATTTTTAATATTCTAAAAACTAGATATTTTTTCCGAAGCTTTATTTAGTAAATCTTCTACTAATTTATTATTTAAAATAATTAAATTATCGGATAGTTCTTTACTAACTATTAATTCCACTCTAGTATATTATTTATAATAATTATTTAATTATATTATATATATTACTATATCTAGCTTATTTTATAGAATTAAAAAATCTTTAATAATATATTTTATTTTTAGTTTTTCTACTTTTTTTTATAAAGATTATTTAATAATATTCTTCTCTTCTATCTATTCTAAATATTTATTTAAATATTCTAATATATTTTATTTATTCTATATTATTATTAATAAATCTAAATATAATAAAAATAAGAATTTAATTATATTAATAATTTAATATATTTCTATAGAGCTTTATAAGCTAAGCCCTATTTTTTTAAAATATTAATTTAATAAAACTAATAACTACAGTCTTTCTAGGTTATTAATATTTATTTTAATTAACTATTAGCTATTAATTAGATTCTTTAAAACTCTTTTTTTTAGCTCCTCTAATATATATATTCTTAGTAAATATACTTTAAAAATATAATAAAATCCAAACTATTTACTCTAAAATTTTTAAAAATCTTTATTCTATACTAGTATCTACTAGCTAGTTTTAAAGCTATATTTTTTAACTAGATTATCTCTAATCTATCTATATTTTATAATATAAAATAATAAGTATTTATTTACTAATATCTAAATATAATTTATTTTTAATAATTAATTTTTGCGCTTATCTTACGTGTCTTCTAAATTATCTATTAAAATTTAAGACTTTATTCTATAAAATAAATAGAATAGACTATATTCTATTCTATTATATATATATATACGTGTAGTAAACAGTGCATATAGCAAATATTTATTCTATAATTTTATAAATTTATCTATTAGATATTTTATTAACATTATTCTAAGAATACTATTAAAATATTTAATCTTTCTATTAGTACGTAGATAAAAAAAATTATTATATAATATTTAGTCTTAAATAACTAAATATAGTATTAAATAATTTATAAAAGAATATTTAGATTAATATTTAATAGAAGTTTATTTATAATATTATAGTTAATAAATATCTCTTCGTAGAGAAAACACATAATTATTTTATCTATAATATTTAAGATAACTTTAGCTACAGACTAACTAATAGAGTTACATAACCTAACCACTGTACCTTAACCATAACCTAACTATAACTATTTAATTAAATTAAAATTTTCTTTCTAATCTAACTAACTTAGTATAGTTAAATTAAAATAAAAAATCTATTTAACTATCTTTAACTATTAGTTAGATAGATTAAAATATTAACTATAGATTAGAGTTGCATAACCTGACCGCTGTACCTTAACTGTAACCTAACTATAACTGTTCGGTTAGGTTAAAATTTTCTTTCTAATCTAACCGACTTAGTATAGCTAGATTAAAGTATAAAGTCTAATTTAACCGCCTTTAACCGTCAGTAAGATAAATTAAAATATTAACTGTAGATTAATACTATAGATTATATTGTAATTTATATATATATAATACAGTAATTTATTATATATAGTTATATAATATTTATTAGAGTTACTAAGGAAGGCTTCCTTAAAAACCTACTATTATAGTAATTTATTTTGTATAATTCTATTTTCTTAGATAATTTAAATTTAATAATTTTTATAGATTCTTTATATAAATAAAGAACTTTTATCCCTAAGACGGTGCGATTTTATCTAGTATATTATAATAATATTAAGATTGCTAAGGCTTCCTTAAAAACCTATTATTATAGTAATTTATTTTATACTATTCTATTTTCTTAAATAATTTAAATTTAATAATTTCTATAGATTTTTTATATAAATAAAAAACTTTTATTCTTAAGATAGCGCGATTTTATCTAGTATATTATAATAATATCGGTATTACTAAGAAAAACCTTTTTTAAATCTTAGAAAGCTTATATATATATATATTTCTCTCCCGTAATATAGTAAAAATTATATTTTTAAATAAAAAGATAAATATTATTTACTATAGATAAAATATTATAGTTTTTTTTTATAATTAGAAGAAATATTACTATCTATATATTCTAATATTTTTTTTAAAATTAAATAGCTATATTAAAGGAGATTTTTAATAAGTTAGTTAAAATAACAGTTAGGTTAAAAGATTATTAATCTAACTATCTTAACTATACTAAACCTAAATAAATAAAGTATTTTATTTCTTAGCGCTAAGATAATTAAAACAGTTAACTATTACTAATTTTTCTATACCGCAGTTAGATTATTTTTTTTTCTTTAATTTACCCGCGGTAGCGCGGGTAGGTTAATTTTTTTCCTATTATCTAACCTAACCTGGCTGTGTGTAAGTCTACTAACTAATAATATAATTAATAACTATAATAATTTATTAATTTCTATTCGATATTGCAAGTAGCTATCTAATTAAATTTAGTCTCTATTACTTAAATAAAGTAATTTTTAGATTAACTAGATAATTTTATATTTCTTATTCGAGAGATTTCTAGATATATTATAAAATCTAGTAATTTAAATAATATTAAACTACTATATAAATATCATTGCGGAGTATTAGCTACTAAATATATATACTAATAATTTCTAATAATTCTAAAAAATTTAAGTATCTATAAAATATATAAAAATTTTTAATAAATTTTTTATATTATAGAATTTTTAAATAAAAAATTTTTTACCCCCTTCGATATATACTAATTATTTATTACTATCTTTATCGCGGCCGCTTTATAGCTAAAATAATTTTTAAAGCCGAAATATACCGATATTTTTCTTTATTTAATATATAATCTACATGTTAGCAAAGAACTCGCCTATATAAAAAAATATTATTAATTTTTTAGCTTATTTCTCTTCGCTAACTCTATATAATATATTTAATTTTATAATAGTAATATAGCGCTACTTATCTAGTAAATAAATATTTATTATATCTACTATATTTACTAAACTTTTATTTATAAAATTAAGCCTATAGCTAATAGTATTAAGTATAATAATATTAATTTTTTTTTAATAGTAAATAGATAAATTATAGTTATAGAACTTATCTATCTAATATATTAATTTCTTTAATTAAATTTATATAGTTATAAAATATTTAAAACTCTTATAATTAATATAGACTATAATAATTATCTTATTTTTAATATAATATATCTAAATTTATAAAATCTCTTTAATTACTAATAATTTTTTTTCTAAGTTAGATAGTTTTATTTCGCCGAATTAAACTTTCTACTATTAAAAACTATAAAATATTTCTTACTATTCTCTTTGTATTACAGTAATATTATACTAATTATTTATTCTAAAATATCTGTTTTAATAATAAAAAAAACTAGAATTAGCGATACTAAGTATTAGTACTATATAAAATATTTTTTTATTATATAAAAAACTATTTTATAGTTAGTATTCTATATAATTAGGCAGAATTACTACTTTTATCAAAATATATTAGATTTCTTAAAAAAATTAGATAGAGATACTATAAGATAAATAAATTCTTTTATAAATTAGCAATAATAAATAGCTAATCTAAAAAATTAGTATATTTTATATATATTATAAAATTAGAGCTATTCTTTAATAACTTTAATTTTAGCCAGAAGAGAGTATATTTATTTATTTCTAATTATATATCTATAAAATTCTAGCGTATTTTTAATAAATATATATTTTAAAGCTCAAATATAAAGCTTCTTCTTTTATAAAACTATTAGAATCTACTAAAAATATTATAAATATTTTTTCTCTATATTAGAGAATATTAATATATTATTTAAATAAATAATATAGAACTTCGCTAGATATAGCATTATAATTTTATTTATTAATATCTAGAAAATAGTTAAGATATTATAAAGTCCGAAAAATATTTCTAAAAATTTAAACTTTCTAAAAATAGTATTAAAAACTATTTTTAAAATAAATAACTCTTTTATTTATACTTACTAATATCCTAAGAAAAAATTAATTTTTAATAAATATTTAGTATATCTAATTATATTAATTAACTTTAAGATATAAAATAATAAATAGCTATTTTTAATAGTTTATTTATTTAAAGTATGATAGTTAATATATATTTATTATAAACTATTTAATTTAAAAATAAATAATATAGAAAATTTTTATAAACTTAACAATAGATAAATAATTTCTTTATTTAAAAATATTTAGATTTATTTTAGTAATTCTTTAGCTTTTTTTTTAATATAAAATAAAGACTAATATTTATAAATATAGTTTCTTTAATATAAATATTATAGATAATATTTTATTTAAAAAATAATATTAATAGAAGTTTTTTCTAAAAAACATTATTAAATTCTTTAATTAGTTATTCTATTTTATCTTCTATATTTTTTAAATTTATTAAAAATTTATTTTTCTATAAGAATAAGAGAAATTTTTAGATTTATTATTTTACAATATATAAATAGCCTATTTAGTTAAAATAAGATTTAGCTAGATTTTATTGCTAGTAATTTTTCGCTAGACTTGCACACGGTTAGGTTAAGGTAGATTATAGGAAAAAAATTAACCTACCCGCGCTACCGCGGTTAGATTAAAGTTTTCTATATAATCTAACCGATCTACCGCGGTTAACCGTTTTTAACCGCACTAGTCCTATTTAGGCAATTTTCTGCCTAATTTCTGCCTAAATCTTCTGCCGCTTTAGACCGCCTTCTTAATAAGGTAATAAAATTGCCTATTTAGACCTCTTGGCAATTCTTGGCGGTAAAACAGTTAACTGCGGTTAACCGCTGGTAGCACGGGTAGATTAGAAAAGTAGTCTTTAACCTAACCGAGCGGTTATGGTTAGGTTACAGTTAAGGTACTGCGGTTAGGTTATGCAACTCTAATTAGATGACTAATTAAATCTAGTAAACAACTCTAGTTCACTCTGGCCCTGAACCATAGGTTAGTAGGCCCTATTTATAGTATAGTTCTAAAGGCCTAGAGTTTTCTAGAAGTAGGCAATTAATAATCAGAATTAGAAATAACATAAAAGTACTAGAAAATAACATAAGTAATAATATAAATAGATAATATAGTAGAATTAGAAAGAAAAATAATAGAAATTAAAATAATGGAAACTAATAGAATTAATCTGACTATTGCCTAGGCAATAATGGCTGCCTAATCTAGGTGCCTGAAAGCTGCTGACTAAATGCCTGCCTAAGGCAACCACCTCTACTGTCTGACATATATTTTATCTAGCAAAAATATATATTAAACTTCTTTATATTATAATAATCTATTAATAGAATATTTTAGAAAAAACTAAACAGAGGAATTATTCAAATATAAATTCTATTGGATTCATTTCTATATGAATATCTAGAATTATATATAAATATACTTTATTTTAGACTTGCACACGGTTAGGTTAGGTTAGGTTATGGGAAAAAAATTAACCTACCCGCGCTACCGCGGTCAGGTTAAAGAAAATAAATTAACCTAACCGATCTACCGCGGTTAACCGTTCTTAACCGTACTAGATCTATTTAGACAAATTTCTGCCTAATTTCTGCCTGATTTCTGCCTAAATTTTCTGTCGCCTTAGACCGCCTTCCTAATAAGGCAATAAAATTGCCTATTTAGGCCTCTTGGCAATTCTTAGCGGTAGAACAGTTAACCGCGGTTAACCGCGCTACCGACAGTTAGGTTATAAAGTAGACTTTTAACCTAACCGACTCGGTACGGTTAGGTTACGGTTAAGGTACAGCGGTTAGGTTATGCAACTCTAATTAGTTTTATTTAATTCTAAAAGATACTTATTTATATAGAATAAATTCTATAAAAATATATAATTTCTAGATAGAATTCTTTATATTTTTTATATTTTATATTCTTATCTACTCTAATATCTATTAATAAAGTATACTAAGACTAGTTTAATAGCCTATTATATCCGAAAAAACTGCTTTAAAAAATTATTTTTTATATTTTCTAAATAAATAGTAGTTTAAATACTAAATAAAAAACTAGTAGGATAACTATTTTTTTTCTATTTATCTTATACAAAAAACTTTAATTTCTTAGAGCTCTATAACTATCTATACTAAATAAAAATTTCTTAACTAAGTTCTGTAATTTATTATTATCTACTATCTATCTTTTTAAACTATTAAATATATCTAATTTTAATAAATAATTAATTTTATTACTATTTTATTATTGCACAGACTATATATTCCAAATTAAAAATAGATTAAAAAATAGATTAAAAAATAATTAATTAAACTATTAAATAAAATCTATATATAGCTACTCTCGCGGTTCCTAATAACTAATAAAATATTAATTATTCTTAACTATTAAATAAGCCCGGATTAGAAAATATTTTTTAGAATTATTAGGTATTTCTTAATAAATAATCTTAACTATTATAAAATTATTCTAGGCTTTTAATTAGTATTTAGTCTTTATATAAATAAAATTCTTACTATTATTATTCTATCGGTTCTTTATAAATATAATCTATACTATTATCTATTAGAAATAATAACTAATAATATAAATAATAATAGTATTATATTTTTCTTCTTTATAGAGTAATTTTATAATAAACTTAATATAAATATCTAAATTTAGAATACTATCGCCGATCTAGAGCTTTCTAAAATTTTTTAAAATTAATATTATATTCTATATTTTATTTATATTATCTAGCTTTATATTACTTTTTTTATAAATAAATTATAGATTATAGCTAAGAATAATATAGTTTTCTATATATAGAAAAATAGCGATAAAATACTTAAAATATCTAATAATATTTTATATATTATTAAAAAAATATATATACTAGTAGGCCGAGATTTTAATTATAACTAAAAAAAATTATTTTAATTAAATTATCTAAAAAAATACTAAAAAAGCTTTTTTTAGTATTTTTTTAATTATAATTAAAAAAGTAGCTTAAATCTTGTTATCTAGAAAAATACTAAGAAAAACTTTCTTAGTATCTTTCTAGTAAATCTAAATAAATATTAAATATTTACTAATATTTATTATTATTTTAGATTTATAAAATCGCTAAATTTATAAATACTAGCCTTTAATATTATAAAAAATTCTAACTTACTTAATAGCTAGAATCTAAATTAATATACTATCTGCTTTTTAACTATAAAATCTAATAAAATTTTTTTTATTTAATAATTTGACGCGCACTAAAGCTCCGCTAACTAATTAAAAATTTTATTTAGTATTAAAATAATTAAAAGCTTAATTATCTATACTCTATACCGGTTAAATAAAAATAATTAAAATATCTTCTAAAGCTTCTATATTTATTTTATATCTTTATATTCTATCTTTTAAAGAATACCGGCCTTACTATCTATAAAATATATAATATCTATAATAATCTATTTAACTATCTAAATCTTACTATTAATTATCTTTGAAATAAATAAATCTTATAAAAATAATAGATTTTTAAAGACTTATAGAAAGCCTATAAAAAACTCCGGAAATACTATCGGCGAATATACTAAGTAGAAAATTATATCTATATTATTATAATAATTTTTAATTCTATCTCTAAGCTTAAGAAGTTTAAAATAGCTATATAACTAGATAATAATACTAATTAGTATTAAAAATATTATACTATTTTTAAAAAGATTTTTTATTTTTACTGTAGTTAAAATCTAAATATTAAAATACTATCGACTATTTTAGATCTATTATTAAAATTGAATAAAATATTTTACTATTTTTTAAAATAATAAAAACTTACTACTTTATTAGAGATCTTTAAAGAGTTTAAAACCTATCTTAATATAGAAAATAAATTATACTTTAAATAGATTTATACTTTACTTACTATTAATAAAATACTACTAGTTAAACTAATATTCTTATCTACTAGAAATCTTATTATAATTAATTTCTAATTCTCTATTTTATAGTAAGAGATTTTCTTATAGTTATAATTAATAGTATTAGTATTAAATATCTCTTTAATAGCTTTTAAGATATCTATTACTATCGCCGGAGTTAATTATATTTTAATATTATTAAGGCTATTATATTATAAATATATATTAATTACTTTACTATTAATAAAGAATATTAGTAAATTCTTAATATAATTAATTCTAATTTTATTATCTTCGCACATAGAGAAGAAAAAAATAATATAACTAAAGTGTCTTTATATATTAGTAATAATAAAAATATAGATAATATAAATAAAAATCTAAAGAATAGATTATTACTAAATTCTATATATATTACTCGGACTATTAAAAAGATATAATTTCTTAAACATTATTAATAATGTCTAGAACAGTATAAAAAATAGAAAATAAATAATAGATATTATTTTTTTTAACATATCCTCGAAGTAAAATATTTTAATTAGTTTATTCTAAGTAATAAATTATATTATAGAATTATAAGAGTATTAATACTAAAATTAAAAAATATAGTAAATTATAAAGATAATTAAAATATATTAATTACTATTTAACTTACGGTTAGACTTGCACACGGTTAGATTAGGTTAGGTTATGGGAAAAAAATTAACCTACCCGCGCTACCGCGGTTAGGTTAAAGAAAATAGATTAATCTAACC
>JASVVY010000053.1:0-58044 GCA_032158085.1 Aspergillus hortae
TTTTATTTTATTATTCCCTAATACATATTTAGAAGGCTTTGTTTTTAACCTGTATTCTTAACCGTGTGCAAGTCTAAATATAATCTATAATATTAATCTATAGTTAATATTTTAATCTATCTAACTAACGGTTAAAAATAATTAAATTAGATTTTTTATTTTAATTTAATTATACTAAGTCGGTTAGATTAGAAAGAAAATTTTAATCTAACTAAATAGTTATAGTTAGATTATAGTTAAGATATAGCGGTTAGGTTATATAACTCTACTCTTAATATTATAAAAAAATTTAATTTATTTAGTATTTAAAATTTAGATTTATATATATTTTCTAACTATAAAATCCGCTAAAAAAATTGCTTAAATAAAAATTCTATTTAATATTAAAATAATTAGAAACTAGACTACTTATATCCTATTAGTTAATAAAAATAGTTAAAATATCTTTTAGAGCTTCTATATTCTTTTTGTATCTTTATACTTTTTTAGAGAATACTAGCTTTATTATCTATAGAATATATAATATCCATAATAATTTATTTAACTATCTTAATTTTACTATTAATTCTCTTTAAAAATAAATAGGTTTTATAGAAGTAATAGATTCTTAAAGATTTATAAAAAGTCTAAAGAACTCTAGAAATACTATTAATAAATACATTAAATAAAAAGTTATATTTATATTATCATAATAATTTATAATTCTATTTCTAAGTTTAAAACAGTCATATAGCTTAATAATAATACTAATTAATATTGAAAATATATACTATTTTTAAGAAAACATTTTATTTTACTATAATTAAAATCGAAATATTAATATACTATTAAATATTTTACATCTATTATCGGAATTAAATGAAATATTTTACTATTTTATTAGAGTTTTTTAAAAAAATTTAAAGCCTATTATAATATAGAAAATAGATCATATTTTAAATAAATCTATACTCTACTTACTATTAATATAAAATTGTTAGTTAAACTAATATTATTATTTACTAGAAATTTTATTATAATTAGTTTCTAATTCTCTACTATGTAATAAAAAATTTCTTTATAATTATAAGTAACAGTATTAATATTAATACTTTTTTAATAATCTAATTATTTTTACTATTTTAGCTATCTATGTAGACTGTTCTTTTTTAATATTTTTATTCTAATATTTTTATTTTCTTTATTAGTCAGCTTTAAAGATAATATTTCCAGATCTTTTTCTATGTGTTTCTACTATACTGTTTCTTATCTATTAGCTTCTATTTTTTTATTTTTGCTATAATATTTTGTACTATTATTACTATATTATCTATAGTTATTTGCGCTGTTATTAGAGATATCTATATAAATTATAGTATACTATCTAAGTATCTATCTATTATACTATAAAAAAGCCTTATATTCGCTTTATTTATTATTATAATATATATTAGACAGCGTTAAATCTTATTTCTTAGCTATAATACTATTCTAATTGTATTACTATTCTGTACCTATACCTTAAGAATATTATTCTGTAAATTCTAGCTATTATACCTTTTTTTATACATATAGTAGAGTAGGCTCTATTAATATTTAAATAGGTAAATATTAAATACAAATTCTGCTCTACTTAATTTTAGGCTACAGAGATAAATTATTTTAATTGAAATATAGGATTCTTTAGTCTATATTATTATAATAATAATCTCTATATATTAGGCGATTTGAAACTTATTTCAAAAATTTTTAACCGATTTCTTACGCGCGTTCTTTAGTTTAAATAAACTAAACACTAGGATTTCCTGTAAATTTACTTATTAGATTAATAATATTTTAGCCTTTACTTTAGTTAGGTATAAAAAATTAATCATTTAATAATAGAATAAATATAAATTGTAAAGAGACTAATTTACTATGTATAAAAATTAGTTTATATATGTTGCCCCCACTATGTATGTAGTTAGGTAGAACGGTAGATGGTTCGGTCAGGTGACTCAGGAACTGCACAGGTGGTCGCAGGCGACTACCGTAGCGTTCCGCTATTTCTTACAGTTCCTATCTCTAACATCTTCTCTAATACAATTATCTCTTTCTACTATGCTGTATATAATAACTTAGTAATATATCTTGCCATGTAATCCAGAGGGATTCCTCTTAGGCTATTTTTCTTGTTTATTAATATATTTCTCCTCTTATCGATTCCTGCTGAGTCTTTAGATACTTTAAGACTTCTATAATATCTTTCCTGATTATTAGGTCGATTCTTTATATTTTTATATTCCTATTTCTGAATCTGTATTTCTAGTCTCTATAGATTTCTGTAGTTTGCTACCCGGAACACAGATTACAGTTTCTAGTTATATTATTTCTTAGTTATATTATTTCTTAGTTATATTATTCCGGAATTATATTATTCTATAATTACGCTATTACTAGGGCTTAGCCTTAATTATATATTTATCTTTACCGAATCTCTTATATTTAATTTTTATCTCTACTATTTTTACTACTATATCTCTCTATCTTAATTTTTTACTCTATTTCTTTACTAATTTTTTTTTACTAATTCCTGTTCTTTTCTGTTGTTCCTAACAATTATATATTCTATTTTCTATTATTCTTTTTTAGTCTATAATCCGCTTTAGCGTTATACTAAAGATCTAACCTTTATAAATATCTAACAACTTGCTCGTCTCTACGAGTTAGATTATTAGATTACTAGATATAGTAAGGTCTTTAAGAGTTTATTTACTTAGGAGCTTAATACTAAGATAGTCTATCTTACTAGTTATATTTTATTTACTAAACTTCTTTTTTTTTCTTAGATATTTATCTACCCGCCTAACTAGGATATTAACTATTTAGCTATTAATAAGGCTATTTATAAGTTTCTATATTTTATAGAGTAAGTTAAGCTTTATAAAGTATCTAACTATATATTCTAAAAGAATAAGTTCGTTTCTATTTTATTTAAACCTATAAAATTATTAGACTATTTATAGTCCTACTTTATTTTAGTCGTCTTAATATAGAATAAATCTATTACTCCCGCTATTAAAGAATAATATAATCTTATTACTGTCTAATCTATTCGCTATTCTATTTCTTGTGTCTAACTGCTTAATTAAATAGTATATTAGCTTTTTGCTAGTAAACCTGAATAATCCTCCGAAAGCTCTAATTCTATTATCGAATTATTAGTATTATTTTTTAGTGATTTTTACGAAGATAGTTATAAGTAGTTATCTAAATAGCGAACCGAATTTAATAATTCTTTTTCTAATTTATTAGTTATTAAATCTTATTACTGACTGCTTAACATACGCGATATAGCTAACTAATATTATAGTTCTAATTCTCTGTAGCCTACGTTAGCGGACCTTATAGCTATACTATAAATAAATTAGACGCAAATAAATTAGCGGTTCTAGTAGTTTGAACACTAGGTCTAAGATTAGATTTAGGAATTATATAAGTAAACCGCTAGATAGTCTCTATAAGAAAGTAATAGTAATAACCAATTTCCTCCTCTATCTAAATCTCTAGATTTTCTTAGTTCTCTAGACTTTACTAGTTCTATTAGACTTACTATAGAAAATAGTAGTAACAGCTAGAAAACTAAAGAGATTAGCTACTTCTATTCTAATTATATAAATTAACGCGATGATAATATAGCGCTAAAATAAATTAATAATTATCTATTCTATTATAATATTAATATCTTTATCGACTGTCTTCGTAATATTATTACCTATAAAAAGAAGAATTTAGGTAAAGCTAATATCTAAGCTACACTCCGCGATTCTACTATCTAGTTTAACTTCTAGTTTATTAATCTAAAAAAAGAAATTTTATAGATTCTATCTCTAGAAGATAGTTAGTTTAAATTATTTTATAAATACTTTAAGCCGAATCTTTTTAATATACTAAATTAAATAAATTCGCTATTTTATAGGTATAATAATATCTAATCTAGCTGCTTACCGCAATTATTTACTAAAGATATTATTTACTATATCCGAGCTGCTAAGATTACTAATTTATTTAATTAAATAAGCCTTATATAAATAAGGTTAGATCTATATCTTTAACGCGATTAGAGTTGCATAACCTAACCGCTGTACCTTAACCGTAACCTAACTATAACCGTTCGGTTAGATTAAAATTTTCTTTCTAACCTAACCGACTCGGTACAGTTAGATTAAAGTATAAAGTCTAATTTAACCGCTTTTAACTATCGGTAAGATAGGTTAAGATATTAATTGTAGATTAATACTGTAGGTTATATTGTAATTTATATATATATAATATAGTAATTTATTATATATAGTTATATAATATTTATTAGAGTTACTAAGAAAGGCTTCCTTAAAAACCTACTATTATAGTAATTTATTTTGTGCTATTCCATTTTCTTAGATAATTTAAATTTAATAATTTTTATAGATTCTTTATATAAATAAAGAACTTTTATCCCTAGGACGGTGCGATTTTATCTAGTATATTATAATAATATCGGGGTTGCTAAGGAAGACTTCCTTAGAAGCCTATTATTATAGTAATTTATTTTGTGCTATTCCATTTTCTTAGATAATTTAAATTTAATAATTTCTATAGATTCTTTATATAAATAAAAAACTTTTATCCTTAGAACGGCGCGATTTTATCTAGTATATTATAATAATATCGGCGTTACTAAAAAAAAGCTCTTTTAAATCTCGGAAAGCTTATATATATATATATATATTTCTCTCCCGTAACACAGTAAAAATTGTATTTTTAAATAAAAAGATAAATATTATTTACTACAGATAAAATATTATAGTTTTTTTTTTATAATTAGAAGAAATATTACTATCTGTATATTTTAATATTTTTTTTAAAATTAAATAGCTATATTAAAGGAGGTTTTTAATAAGTCGGTTAAAATAACGGTTAGGTTAAAGGATTATTAACCTAACCGTCTTAACCGTACTAAATCTAAATAAGTAAAGCGCTTTATTTCTTGGCGCCAAGACAGTTAAGACGGTTAACTGTTGCCAATTTTTCTATACCGCGGGTAGGTTAATTTTTTTCCTATAACCTAATCTAACCTGGCCGTGTGCAAGTCTAAACGCGATATTCTATAATTAATACCCAAGATAATATCTATATAATTCCTTAAATAGTTAGAGAGAGTAAGATATTTCTTTAATAAGATATAGCTATAAGCTACTATTCTAGTTAAAAATAGCGATAATAGTACGATAAACTTAAACTTTAACCTCCTAGCTATAATTATCTAAGAATCTAAGAGAATTATAAGTAATTTCTAGAATCTTTATACTAGAACAGACTTTATATTAATTTTTTTAAGCTTTATTAGTAATTCAGATACTAGTAGCCGTACAATATTTCTAATTCTGTTTTCGGCTATGTTTTATACAGTTAGATCTCTAACTAGTAGAACCGGCAAACTAACCCGATATTTAATTAGTAAGCTAATAGTTCGAATACTGCTCTGAATACGCCGAAGCCTAGTTAATTATTACTAAGTAATTATCTGGTAGATTACAGTTATTTTATATAGAACTATAATTAGTAACTATTACATCCTCTATTTAATTAGAATTATTAGCTATAGAATAGGAATATTTAAGATTAGACTAAAAACTAAGTTTATCTTATCGGTAAGCCGCCTTCTAAATACATCCTAAATAATATACTAATTAAATTCTTTAATAAGTCGAAATCGACCGACCTATAGATTTACTAAGCTATTAAATACAAGGAATCTTAATCTTCCTATAATATTAAATATAATTATAATTATAGACTGTTTAGCGAAGAAGCCGCTTTTTAAAAATATAAAGAATCTAAGGAGGAATATAACTAGACTATATTTATTATTAATAGCGCTTTAGTAGTTGTCGCTATCTATTATATTTATAATCTTAAATTCTGTTCTAATAATAAATTCTATAAATATCTCTGTTTAGATATATACTCGTCGAATATATAATATTTCTAAGCTACTATTTCTAAATTTTTTATATTTTCTGCGACTATTATTAATTTCTTATAAACAGATATCGATTTTAGGTCCGATAAAAAATCTACTATAGGTCTTCGTATCTAGTAATACTTAATTACTAAGGTAAGCCTTAATACTACAGAGTATTTTATTAAGATTATCTTAGATATTGGTTACTTCTCTACTATTGCTAATACTAATTTTATATTAAAGTTACTGAATATTAAATCTAGAGATATTTCTTATATAGTTAATATTTTTAGAATAAAGTTGAAGCACGTTACTACGCGTTATATCGAATTCTTAATCTATTTTTCTAGTTATTTCTTTAACTAATCCTCTTATATACAGACCAGTTAATAGGGCTAGAGATCCAGAAGCTTCCTATGTAGTTTTAAGATAGATATAGAAGACAATAGCTAGATAAACTAAATAGCTGTCTAGAAGGGTTTATTATAAATATAATAATATATTAGATCAATAGAACTATGCAGATTAAGGTAAGATAAATAAAAATACATAGGCAGCGCAGAGGTGACAACAGTCTAATGATAGATTAACATAATTATAAATTCCGTCTTAACATACATAGTGGATCAAAAGTTTCCTTACACTTCCCGCTTTTGCGCAACGCCTCAAAAATCTCATCTGCTTTAACTAATATCTACTAAATAATGTCTTTTTAAGACCCGAAATTAGTAGAAATTTTTTTTTAGAGAGCTTGCTACTAAACAGCGTATAACTATCCTAGTAACTTTAGAAAGTAGATAATTACTAACTACGCTCATAAAATATATAACTATCGTTATTAAATAATTTATAATATTAAAAATACCTCTCGCAACTTTCTACGCTAAAATCTTAATCTTATAGTAAAAAAAATCCTAGAAACTAAATCCCTAAGTAATATATCTATTATTTAGTCCGCTAGAATTTTTAGTTATTATAGAAAACTCTCGTCGCTAATATTTCTAGAAATATCTTAATGTCGATAATCAAGTATATTTTATATAAATATAATTTGTATAAATAGAAAAGTGAAAAGAAAATATTTATTAAATCTAATATTGCTTAAAAATACTTTAAGTTTGTATATTAATAGCGCGATTTTACTAGCTAAAAAAATACTATTTTTCAATAAATATTTTATTTAATATAAAGCTAATAATTTAATATAATTTATCTCTAAAATATTAAATAAAATTTACTAATATAATTTTATAAATCTTATACATTATAGAAAAATATCTTGTAGGTAATGTAGAGGGCTATGTAGTACAGTAACTATCTAAACTTAATTAATTATTATAGATTAAAATAAATACATATCTAAAAATAAAACTTTAATATAATTCTATTTTTAAAAACTGCTTAAAAGGTTTTCTACTAATCTATAAATTTAGAATATTTCTTAGTAAGATAACGTGCGTATATATACTTCTACAGCTATAAAAAATTAATTCAAAAACTAGAGTAATTAAGTTCTAGATTAGCTGTTATATTTACCTAATTTAAACCCTATTAAATATATCTAGAATCCTTTAAAAAAAAAAGAAACCTCTAGAACTTTATCTATTTCGCTTTCTATTAGAAAGATCTCGCGTTAATTAGATAATTTTTAAATATACAATGAAAGAGGTATGGAAGGCCATACCGCAGTTTAATTGATTATTTAATTAATTTTATACTACGCCAACTGTAGACAGTATACTCCATTCGCGGTTAGTATATAAAATACTAATATAAATTACCGACTGTATAAGTTTTATATCTAAAGAGATACATAGCGAAGTTATTTGTATTCAAAAAGTGGTTATTTTTCAAAAAATGAAGTACAAGGAGACTTTTGACCCACTATATAGTTAGGCATACACTGGTTTTCTTCTTTTTCTATATTATAGACTGTAGAAAATAAATATTGAAAACTGGCCTAGAAAGGAAACAGACCACTAAAAATAACAAACTAGAGAGAAAACAAATCTAAAGAATAAAGAAGATAAATAATAAAAAGCATAATAAAGGAATCCGGCGATAGTAGATACTAATCTATATTTATTGACTATAACTATAGGAGTTTGGTTATCCAGAGTTAAACTATTAATAGAAAATGAAAAAAATAAAGCAAGAAACACATAGTAAAAAAATTATATAGTTAAAAGCCCTAGATCTAAATGTAAGAAACAATATATACTGGATTTAGTAGGAATTGCTATAAATGTAATTTCGAAATGCTTCTAAAAGGCGCAAATACTAGTAAATTTAGCACTTAAACTAATTTAATAGCTAATAGTAGACTGGGTAGTATTTTCTAGCTTTAAAAATTATATTTTGCTGTATTCGTCTCTTATATTATAGTATATAGTTTATCATGGCAATTGAAAAATAAAATGATAAACTCTAGAGATATCTAATATAATAAAGATAGAGAACAATAGCATTATTCTAAACTTTCTATAGTTTAGGGTGTCTAATTCTACTATTAACAACAAAAAGTATGTAACTCTATTATAAAGAAATGTTCCAGAGACAATGTTTTAATTAAAAACTTAGAAGTTATTGGAGGCTCTATACTAAAGATAAAAGATTTATATTATTTTTATTGTTGGGTGACTGAAGGCTTTTTATATGATATTATTTCCGAGACTATACACAACTACTTTTTATTGTAAAATATGGACCATATGCATTTTTGAAGATAAAATCTAAGTTACTATAATATTTATATATATACTTTACCCAATTTCTAGAAAAAAATCTACTATAATATCTAGTTTATTTTCTCCAGAAAAGAAACTAGTAGTTCTAAGAAAATACATCATAGAGATACTAGATAATAGCTAAATTTAGTATATAAAGAGTTAGTAGATATCTGTATTCTTTTGTTCCTAAAAGAAAGAAAAGTGCACAGTTATGTGTAAACTATAGAAATCCAAAGATGCCATAAAATTTCATATCCTCTATCACTTATATTTAAAATTTTACCTAGGGTCGCTTATATAAAGAGATATGAATAAATAGAAAATAGTTTTCTGTACATCATAAAGTTAAATAGCAAGTGACTTTTTATTTTATTTAATCTACCTATAACGTTTTAGCTATATTAATGGAACCCTGGGCAATCCAGAATATTTAGGCTTTATCTTATACTACGCAGAATGGAAATAAAGTATATTAAAACTATTAGGAGATAATAATAGGGTTTTAGGCATGAAATATTGGCTTTTCTAAAATCTAGAACAAATTTTATATTTAATTCGTAGAAGCCTATTTTAGAATTATATTCTTTCTAACAGACTTAATAAGAGACAAAGATATGTAAGAATCTTATAAAAATTAGTAAGGAATAATTTTGAATACCTGCTAATTAAATAACACCATTGGATTATTAGGGGAGCTAGAGCGGCTTTGTGAAATGAAAAATGTACATTATTTTTATAATATTTTATTCCGAATTGATAGACTAAATTAGAAATAAATTCATGAAACGCGCTACTAGCATAATAGTTCTTAGCTATAGAAAACAATTCGGATTTTTTATCGTCTTTTCTTTATGAAATAGTTAACTTAAAGTGAACCTACAGATCTAGAACTAGAAATTTTTAGCCATGATTAGCCATAATAAGCCGCAATTGAAGGAAGGAGTACATTGATAAGTAATAAGCGGATACAATGACATTAGTACTATTATATGATGTATAACTTTTAATGGCGGCTAAAGGGGTATTAGCCTAACAAAGCAGTAGTACTGTATTTTATTTTAAGAGTACTACCGTGTAAATCACGCAGGAAATTTTTATGGATATACTAAGTGGTATACTAGACTATATACTAAAAGTAGTGACAATAAAGAAAATATAACGCTAAAATTAAAAGATTAATTAAGCTTATATAACTAGTTATAACTATAAATATTTCTAATAAGCAGAGCAGACCTACTACGCCTTTAGAGAGTTAGTCTACCATATTTTAACAATAAAAAGCAGCTATCTTGGCTTTTATGCTCTAACAACATAGTTTAAAGTCTATATTTCTATGGTTTAGGATTTATATTCTAAAGAGGGCATATCATATTAGTAAAGTCTTAAGGTGCTTTGATACTAGTTATAATAAAGTTTTAAAGTATACATATATCTATTATTACTATATAGATAGAAATAGTACTGTATAAATTAGATATTGTATTTTTATATGAAGTGTCTAAATAGGTCAGTATTCTTCTCTATTTCTCTTAATATCTAGACAAAGTATGTTCTAGATATAATAATATTATTTATTTAACCTTATATCTAGTATTATATATTATTCGAAAACCATGAAAAATAAACCTTTAAACATTAAATATAAAATAATCTAGAAAATTAATTTCTGAAAAATGCCACTATAAATATTCTAAATAGTCTTTAATGTGTATGATCTATGTATAAGAATAGTTTTTAAAGATTTAGAATATATGCTTATATAATTAGCGAAATAGCCACTTTTTATTGTTAAACTAAGATTTATCGCTAAGCTATGGTAGACTAAGTCTCTGAAGGCGGAATAGATTTGCTTATTAGGGCCGCTTACTAGGAATATGATTAAAAAAAATTTAGAAAATTAGTATATATAGTGATTAAGCCTGAGATAAAAGCCTTGAATTTTTAAGAAATATACCCAAACTTTAGGAGATACAGAAATTTAAGGTTATAAAGAGATTTTTCGATTTTTAGATGATGTAAGTAGCTCCTATCAAACCGATACAAGAAAATTTAGTAGAAATATATGTATTCAATTAGAAGGTATATTATGCCTTTAGGAAAGATATTCGGTAACATACTATATTATATATAATCTTAAGAAAGAACCCCGATAACAACCATAATAATATTCTAAGTAATATACCGCCTTAAGCGCTGAAAAATTCTATAACTCTGGTAAGCTTGACAGCTGATGAAAGATACGCTGAAAAGTGCGAGAAAGTGATAATAATCAAATATAATATAATAATCCCCAGTCCATTGTACTTTTATATAATATATTTTCTTTTCCTTGCAGGTATATTGAAATGTTTTTACTATTACGTTCTCTGTTTATAATATCGATCAAATATAGGTCTAGAGATAGCTTTTTTCCATTGGGGATATAGCTTTTTTGATCGCATGTTGATACCTGGACTAAATTAATTATATTTTCTCCGATAGATCAGACTACTATATAGTACTGTATCACTACCAGCTAGTGTCGCGTCACACTTTTCGGCCTAGTGGTACAGTTCGACATATTTTTAATATGAGTGCCCATGTATATCATTACTTAAAAACAATTATATACAGTATATATACTATAATATAGTATATATGAGTTCGTTCGTGCTTTATATTAAAACAATAGAAAAGTGTATAAAACAAATTATTGAAGATAATCTAGTTGTCTCCTTTAGTTCATAAAGTTTCCCGTACTATTTGTGTCAAATAGCTAAACTACGGCAAGGATAGATCGACTATATAACCCTCTAATAAACAGATAATTAGAAATAAACGCCTACTACTGTATATTCTAATCTTAATCAATATAGTCGAATACATCAAATATGTACTAAAATTCATGTAGTTACGAGATACTAGTAAGTACAGGTTAATAAATTTCGTATTCTCAGAATTGCCTTTTACGTAGTACCAAAAAATATAAATTTCTATAACACACGGGCAACTTTTTAAGCCTAAATGAATAAGGTCAGGATTATCTATAGTTAGATCAATATTATTCCCCTAGGTCACATAGTAGTATCCTTGAATAATAGAGGAAATCCATAAAACTTTAAATAATATCTCGAATTTTTTTATATGAGTGATCATATATACATCTACATCTTTACGGGTCAAAGTGGATCTAATTCACGTACTTCCTTAACTATCACCCTTAAATAAATTTTCTGAGCCGACTTTAGCGAAAATAAAACAAACTACAAGATACGGATTATCTACTAAGATTGACGCAGCTATTTAACCTAGCCCTGAAAACATTGAATCACTAATTTAATTAGTCAAGTAATGTAGCATAAGTTGAGCGTGATTTACTTGATGAGCCTATTTTTAATATAAAACGCTTTGTTCTCTCCGCCGCAGTAGAAATTTCCGCCCCTTGGCTCTTCGCTTGATATCTACTATGCAGTCTGTTTAAAGCACTTTGATTTCCCGGAAAGTAATTCGTTTTTATTCCCGCGTGAAAACAATCCCAGGAAACAGGGGATAACGAAAAATATCTTATCAAAAAGGTAAACCGGCTTAGGTTTATAGATATATAGCAAAATTAACTAAGAGCACTTTGTCTCCTAATAAGTATTCCGCCCAATTTTTGTGATCCCGAGGGAGTCATCCTGTGTATCTAATCGAGATTTACCGGAACAAAATATTTTTAGTTATAAACAATATTTTACGGGTAGTTTGTAGATGTCATTATATTAGCCAATCAAGGTTAATTATTTAATCATTATAAGGGAAGAAACAATAAGGCTTTAATGCAGTACTATACAACTCTAGTTACAATGCTTTAAAGAAATCTTTATATTAGTTTATTTTTTTTAGAACTATATTCTAATAAATGATATGAAAATCTGTATATTTTCTGGCATAGTTAGATAAATCTTACAGAGTTTACATAATATAATTGCTATTACATTTTCCATATTCAATTAAATTCATATCACGCTGGTTATGCCCGGCTTCATTTCATATTTAGGAGTATTTATTGCGTTTCCAGCCTATTACGCAGTAGAGGATTGGGAAACGCTCCTTCTAAATAGCCGCAATTGTCGGGTGTATTTAGACTTTTGACCCACTGGATTATAAGCTAGCCAAAGCTCAGATACGCTAGAATTCTACGACTGTATTGAGGTTAGAATTATGTTTCCGTATTAAACATGAAAACTACAGCGAAAAATACATATACATCCTCCGACAACGGCCCTAGGCAAGCTTACAAATATAAAAAAATCCTATATTGGAACTTATCATTAGTAGCATATTTGCTAAATTCAGTTAATATAGTAAGAACATAACCTAAATAGCGCTACCCTTGAATATTCCAAGAGAAGATTCAGCTATTTATCAAAGTAGTGTCACAGATAATACCAAAAGAAAACTACACTTATTTATTGTATAATTCAGTTTAATGGCACTCTAATAGATAACAATAAATTCATCTTTTACTCTCCGGATAAGTGTAAAAGCTTTTAATCGATAATATAAGGCTTAAAAGACAGTATATTCCTTAGACATACTATTTGAATGTTCTGTATTAATTTATCACTATATATATTCTATTAACAAATATAAACACCTATAATTGTAATTATATAGCGAAAGTGGAATATGGGTTTTTTATCATATGCAGACTTATTTATTGAATAATATGGATATTTTTCTTTAAATTGCCCTATGCTTCTTAGTACTTCAGCCACAGTCTTCATAAATCAAAGCGATATTTGAGGGTTTATAAGACATAGTGGCCTGTAGAATTTAGTAAATTTCGTGCCGAATTCCTATAGTAAGATTCGTTCAATATAGGATAGCTCGTATTCTCTATATTTATAAGCCTTCCTAGATTGAATCCTACATTTACAGTATAAATCTCGCGATAACTTTACACAATAAACTTGCAGGGTTAAAATAAACCAGCCAAAAAAATTATAAAATCACTCAAGATTTTAAGCTACTAGCGTTCGAAAGCTTTATAATGTTTAGGATAGGCTTTAAACTTATATTTACAGCGACGAGATTTTAGTTATACTCATCGCAATTTTTAGGCTAGAAAAGGTAAGATCTTAATTATACAAATCCATATATTCTAGCGTTAACCGCTGTTCTTAATGATAAAGCTATTGGCGCGTCCAGAAACTTATAAAATAATAAATATATTATTATACGTTATCTTAAGCGAGCGCAAAAAAAGGAGAATTAGAGATTTAATCAAATTTTCAGTCGTAGTTTCTAGTAAAGGGTTAAAAAATCGCTCAATTTGTCGTTAATTTAATTAAGATTATTGAAAAATTCGATTATAATGCAGATACAGAAATTTTTCCAAATTATTCTTTCTATTCGAAGTAAATGCGCTTGAATTAAAAGAGGTATAATAGAGTATAGTGGTATGAAGTAGCTTTTTTAGTTGCTATCCTAGTATTAAGAGACGGAAGGCGGAAACTCAGGGCTTTCTGATTAGGAAGGCGAAAGAAAGGGAGATGCAGATCTTTGATAAATTTAGGTCAAGATAATAGACTCGGGCATTTGGGTCATATTTATTGCAAGCCTAAACCTATATATATAGCTACAATATTAGCTAAATATATACTTTTATTGTCAATATTGCTTAAGCTATCGCAGACAAACTTAACCAAAGTAGGGCAGGTCTACTTGCTAGAGATATTTAATTTCCGTTTGAAAATTATATAATATACATTTAACTTACATGATTATTTGCCGATAGGGCGACGTAGCGGTAGAGCGTCACCAGGCAAGTCCCTAGTAGAACCTATTTTGGTTAGGGGGCTAATTAGGTCGACTACGGGTCTATGGGTAAACCCCGTTGCCGTAAAAATTCTATCTCTGAGGCACCCACTGAATAAAGCCTAAAATTTAGTTAATTTATCTAGAACCTGGATAGTAGCCCCTAAGATTAGAATAAGTCTATTAAAGAATAGGGTCTATTTAACATATACCTCTAGGCAGGCGGGGAATAACAGATTTCTAGCTTTATATCTCGTATATCCTTTTAAACAATGATCTATTTACTTAGAAATTATCTCTATACTATAAAAGACCAGCAGAAAGTAAGTGTACTGTTAAAAAAACTAATAGATCTTAGATTTTAGGGGTCGCCCTAGACCTAGTTCGGGAAATTATTATAGAACAACTAGTAGCTTAGTCATACAGACTTTCTAACTCTTCTTTCTGTATTTTTTCTGTCTTTGTATTTAGGCGTTAGGAAGCCTCTCGGTGTCAGGCTGGGTACACCGACCTAAATAGCCTGCTGTGCGATAAATAGGCGGCTCCAGCAGGTATAAAGAATCATCGATCAATCAATCAATCATTAATCAATTATATTATTATCCCTATAAAGTTTCAATGGTGACGATGATAAGTTCGCTTTATTATCGCGTTCAATATTATATTTCGAAAATATAAAGTGTTAACTATAATCTTGATGGTCAATACTGTTATTCAAGCTACGAATTAACTAAGATTTTCTGTAATTACTTGTCGCGATAGTATTATCAATGCGAATAATAATTATATTAATTAGTTTTCTTTAAATTAGCAATAAAAATGCAGTCATAGTCATATCTTGCGTCTAATTTTTTTAAGTATATAGTTCTCAAGAGAGTCCACAAATTTTTCGTTCTAAAGTAATTTGAACCGCTTTAAACCATGTCAAGCCTTCTACAGCATATAGATAATTTATTGACTATTCGAACTGTACATTCTTCAGGACCAGAAACTTGGTTATTCTATAGATATACACTATATACAGTTTCTGATCGCGCGGCATTAGGACAAAGAATAATAATAATAGAAATAGAAAATTCAATTTACTTCAGATTCCTATTAACTATATAAGGAATTTTTATAATATTGGATACTATAAATCTCGTTTTTTGTTATACTTAATGCTAGACTGTTATGACATTCTATTAATAACTTTAGTATCTATAGTATTTTGTAATAATATTTCCATTTTTATTTTTTCAAATCTATAATGATGTTTTAATTTAGAGGGCGGGGCGAGTTTATACATATTAATAATTAATATATAATTTATGTTTTTAAAGCCTTCTTAATAATTAAAATACATCATTTTTAATGGTTGTTCTGGATCCGCATAATATAGACATCTAATTACACTAAGGCTAGAAATGTAAAAAGAAAAAAATAAATACCAGCCCTCCAAAACTGTCTTCGATATAAATTTTACTAATCCTAGACAATATAGTATACTATCTTCCAATTTCTTTCTCTTCTTATATCATCTCTACCTTCTTATCTCTAGACTTGCTGTTTATATATATAATCGTAACTCTTCTCCCATCTAGAGACAAATATGAACTATTCAACTATATATATTAGTATATAACTTATGGCAGTAGTAGTGTAAAATATTTTCCTCTACTCTCCATACACCTAAAAAAGATATGTCCTAATTATAGTAATTCAAGGCGCCCTAATAAAGAGATTAAATTATAGCATTCTATTTTTATACCCCTATTAGGTGCAGTGGGAGTTTTATCTTTAGAACTACAAATATAGTATAATATCTTAAAAATAAACGCATCGATCATCTAAATATATTGGGGCTTAATACGGCCACACCACTAAATCTATTTAGAATTAGTATTACTACTATATATAAAGTAAAATAAAATATAAAATATAAAAATATGATCTAAAAACTAGATAGCTTTAAAATTATAAATAAATATAGTTTATTTAAATTCTATTCTGTTTCTTAAGCTATTTTTAGAATTTTCCTTGTCTATGCTAATATAATAATTATAATATTTCTAATTCTATAATTTATTAAAAATATTAATATAGTATAGTAATAATTATAAAATTTTTGTAAAAGTAAGAATCTAGGTAAGATCTAAAAATATAAAAGACTACGAAAAGGTGTGGCAGGAGCGGTCGCGGTGTGGCCGTATCAAGCCCCAGTATATTTTCAAACACCCAGCGCTATACGCATATATGTGTTTAAATTTGGCAGGACTATCGCAACCTTCCCCAGAAAGTTTCTATATATATTGTAATAAATCCATGATCCAGCTATGAATATTGTGTTTAACGAGATGAATAGACATTTATTAAGATAGAATATATCGAACTAATATAGTAAATTAAAAAAAATAGTATTACATATTTACTACATTTATCTTTCAAACGGATATACTAGCGATTGGAGATAGAATACCTAGTTGCCACGCTGTAACAGTATATATATTATAGTAGTTTTACTAGTATAATATTTACCTTACTACTAAGATTTCTGAAAACTAGTTTCAGAGCCCTAGTTTTTATGTCCTACTGGGGTATCAAATATATTTACAGGTTAAACCCCTAGAATATCTCCTATATATCAAAATATAAGTATATTAGTTTAAATTATATAAACTACGCCTTTAAATTATTCCTTTTTAAGTATTTATTTACGTACTAGTTGAAAGACTATGTAAAATAATTATATTTTACTATTATAAATAGTACATAACATTAATAATAAGCGAGGTAGCTTTAAGGTGCTATTAAATCATAATATATTGAATTTATTTTTTTTTTAAAATATAATAAAATTATATATATAATTTTAGTGAATACTTTATTATATTTTATTTGATTTACTTAGCTAAATTGTATTTTTAGCCTGATTTCCACAGTAATAAGTCGAAATAAATATATTACTACTATTAAAAAGATAAAATCATAACTTAGTGCGCTTTTTAAATAGATAATATTTTATTAATCTATTTTAGATATAATTTTTTATGAGAGAATCTAGCTATATAATTAGTTATTCGTTATATTAGATTTCTAGATAATTTCTAGCTAATTATTACGAAGTCTATTATAATTTATACATAAAATTAATACATATAGCTTAACTACTTAAAAAGAGTTCATAAATTATAGATTAGAGACTGAAATAATAGAATAGCCGCTATACTTATCTAATAAAACCCTAGTAAAATAATTATCACCTGTTTTTTTAGAGTAAGAGTTTTACAACCCAAATCCAATAAAGATATTAATAACTAGCAGCAATCAATCTTAGGAGAAATTATTATTCAGAAAGCTTTATACTTCTAGAAACAGACTTCTATGGATTATATTAGCTAGTATAGTAAGGAAGGTAAACATCTACCTGTATAGGCATAAATATTAGGGGAAATTTACTATCCTTTTTCTCGACTGTATATGAGAGAATAGCAACTTCTAGTAAAAACTCCTATTTAATAACCTAGTTTAGTGATATATATATATGTTACTATAGGGGATTGAACTATAAATGCTTTTCCGTACCCTCCTTCAGTCTAATATAACTTTATATGCATTTAACGAGAATCTACCCTATTCTATCCACGCGTGGTCCAGCTTGAAAAAAATTACCGTTCTATCGTAAGCCTTGATTGGTTTATACTATTCATAGTTAAATTATTAATATCTTAGATATTACTCTACGCTTTTCTAGTAAACTACGGCATTAATCATGTAATCGGCTGTTTAAGTTATTTTAAAGCTACCATTATGATCTAGGGAATATTTCCTTTTTCCGACTAATTATATGTCGCGCGCCATTTTCCATAGTCTATCCTAAAATCTAGGGCTTTATTATTTCTAATTTAGATATGCTACATAGAAAATAACGCCAACGGATTTAGATTAGCAAAATCTTTTTAGGTGTCGATAAGACCCTTATTGGTCTTCTTATAAGTGGGATACTTACAGATATAACTTAGGCTATTGGTAAATAAAATGTTAAATTAATGTAGTAATGTCCCTAATATCCGAGTTCTACACTCGTTTATTATTACCCTGTAGATTTCCTTATCAAAGATTTATTTCTTAAGTTTAAGAACCTATCATAGTGATCGTAAGAAATAAGTTAGGCTTGAAAATTACTGTTAAGACGTAAATTATTCTTAACGGTGCCACTCTTTCAAGGTGGCTGTTTACTAGAATATTTAATAGTTTCAGTCTATTAATCTCATTTGATAGAACAAGATCTGGATAAAGATATAAAAATGAAAATAGTGTTATATAGATTTCTGACAATAATTTTAAAGTTATAACTATATTCGTATTTGAGTAGGGTTTAGTTGCCGAGTTAGTTTAGTTTCATAGTAAATATTCCAGTTTTAGCGAAATTATCCTAACTAATGTTTTTTTAGTTATTTCCTAAAAGGTATATTTGACTTCAAGCTACAGGCATAGTGTTTATTTTTGTAGGGGTATGTAGTACACTATATCATATATGTTGACTAAGAATTTAGATATCTAAAGGGTAGACCATAAATAGTACACATTCTATGATCTATACTAAAGAATATTATACGCTAACTGAAGGATCCCAGCTCCTGTATAATAATAGTGTAAATAATGTAGTTATACTAATTTTAATTTATGACCTACCACTATATTACTATAGGTTTAATAGAATTAGCGCTGTCAGACTGTGTTTTCACGATCTACCTTTCTATCATTCCATTTTTCTGGTGTTTAATACTTATATAATGTTTCTGTCTTCTTTTGTTACTTTGTCATAATTATCTATAGATCTAATTCTAGTATAGATGGATAGTCTCCAGTGGTTTGAAAGATTCACAGCTAGATTAGCCTCTAGCATATTTCCAGCGCAAGCGGCCACCCCAACCGAGCGGCCACCCACCCGCCAATTTCTGCCTATAGGCCATATACTAGAGCCATTACCAACCGAACAATTCAATTTCTACCTGAAAATTAATTACTAAGTAGAACAGGATATCTAACTCTCATATATCCCTGAATATAATAATTAAAACACTGCAGGGGGGCTTATATATACGGTCTAACTATAGAAAGTATAGAACCTATAGAAAGCGTATTTTAAACTTTATTAATCTTATTTTTGTGTTAAAACTGCTTTAGGCCTTTCTAAATAGACAGCCCTTCTGTAAGAGCTAGCTGCTTAGTAAAGCGCTTATAGGTTCAATCTTTCTATTTATTATTAGCGCGTAATTTACATACTTTTTTATATATTAAAGTAAGGTTATTTAAATTAACTAATAATTTTATTTAATCGCGATTTTAGTAGCAGTAAAAAGCTGTACAAGTATTCTTTAAGTAGTTTTTTTTATAGCAGATATCTGCTTTTTCAACTATTTAATTGTATAGTGTTTCAGACGCTGAATTAATTAATTAACTACTTGGAGGTGTAGGGATCTCTAGTTAAATATTTAACTATGTGTATTTTATTCAGATTAAATCGAATAAGGCCTGTGCTTTTAAAACTATTTCTAATAGTTTCTAATTAAAAAACGCTTACGCGGGTAGTTAGAAAAATCTTTAAAAAATTGAATTTGTTAATATAATTAATTCTTAAACGCGATTACTGCTCTACTAGTATTCTATATATATATATATATATTTTTAAAAATATAAAGCAGCTAATATTTAAAAATTAAAGCTTATAAGAAAAATAAGTAGATATAAAGATAGAAATTATATTATTTTCGTTATAAAGCTAATTAAATTAAAATATAAAATAGCTATTAACTATTAAAAATTAGAAGATAATATTTCCCAGTTATACAACTAGAAATAATAGAAATAATGATATTTTTTAGCTAGCGAAAGCCTATCTTATTAATAATCTAGCTATCAAAATTACCTTCAATTCTACTATCGTGCGGGAGTTATATTTTTATATTAGCTCTATATATAGATCTTTCTTTTAAAGATAATATATAGAAGAAGTATCTAGCTAGTACAATTAATATATTTAATAAAAGTAACGTTTTCAACCACCGAACCGCGCCTACTACCGAGCCGTGCCCTTGTATTCCCATACTAAATGGCTCCTTTGCAGCTGGAATATATCAGCCATTCTAAATGATTGTTAAAAGGTATATAATATAGAGATATTATAAGGCTATATTAAGGTATAGCACTAAATTTCGAATAGATACTCCAAACATTCGCCTAGATATTATAAAGTATACTGTATATTACGGCTGGTCTATATATTTAGCATTCTTACTAAATAATATATTAAAATAGAAAGATTTATCTCTTTTTCTATCTATACAAAGTCTAAGTCTCTAATATAAGATACTATATTCGAAATATAGTTGAGATATTCCGGTCGCAAAAGACCTATTTAGTATGGGAATACAAGGGCACGGCTCGGTGGTAGGCGCGGTTCGGTGGTTGAAAACGTTAATCTATTTCTAATTATCTAACAGTATAACAGAACAGAGATTTTACTATAGTAATTAGCTTTAGTAACTACTTAATAAATAGCTACTACATCTATAGTAAAACCAGTTTTATTAGAACTAGAGATATTCTTTTATATAATCTTATATTATATTATAGTAAATTATACATGGTTAAACTATTTCTTAATTTTTTTAGGATTTTTATACTTTACTTATTAATAATTATAGTATATTATTATAATTTTACGTTGTTTAATAAAATTACTAATATAATTCATACTAAGTAATTAAATAAATATCGTACCGCGCGTTGCAGAAAGAATATCGGCTGTTTCTTAAATATAGGAAGGTTGGGAAGGCGCTCCGCGTTAATTTAGCAATAAAATCTACTGTATGAATAATTCTTTTTTATATTAAGTTAATTTATAGCTGTTAGCGTGTGTTTCTGCGCGAAAAGTATAGCTATTTAATTACTTCCGGAGAGTTGTACGGGAAATATTATAGATATATACTACTTCGTTAATATTATAGATTTCTTATTTTTTAAAAAGCTAAGATAGTAAGATTCTGCCTTCTTATTCACCTTAAATTTTAACATGCTTTTAGAGGCATAGTTGGTAGTCGAAATAGGTGAGGTTTTTAAATGCGGCGAAAAACGCGTAAGATAGCCGCTTAGTTAGGGTAGCTGCTCGCTTTGGAAATACGTTATAATTTTCTAGATGTTAGTAAGCATGGAAGTTGTGATCAATAACATATATCTGTAATGTAAGTGTATCTGATACTAAGAAGCCGTTTTTAGTAGCTGAGACCTGGGCATATGTAGGCTTTAATTTTTTTTGGATTCCGCACTGTTGCATTATCCAAAAGTAGCTTTTAATCTGAATATATTGAAAATTTCGTTGGCAATAAACCTATATGCTAGGTTATATTTTATAAATTATCAACCTTTTGATAATTTGTTTTGATCCCGTCCCCTATCTACCAATTACAGTACATTTTAGTTATTCACTAGTAACATAGGCATCTTACCTAGAATATTGTATCATTTTTCAAATTACTTGGATATCCCTAGAGTTATTGATTAGCCTTTCGCTCATACCCTATACGTATAAAGAATTAGCAACGCTGCCACCTGCTATGGGTTCCTTTCTCTGTCTAGGCTGCTCTTTATATAAACTTTGTATAAAGCACACTATATTAAAGACCCTGAGTCCCCGGTATAATGCGGGTACATATACTGTTAACACTGATTAGTAGTAGTTGATTACTACAATATGCTTTTCCTAGAGAAGTATAGCCGTAGATGGTAAAGAATAAAACAGATTTCTACATATTTTAGTAAAGACTTCTATCCCACATAATATTACATAGAGAGAGCCATGCTTATCTATTATATTAAATATATAACTTTTATAATTGATACTAAGTACAGTTACCATTTACAATATAGAACGATTCTTTTAAAATATTTATAAGGCCCTATGTACTATCTCTATTACTAACTCACATCTAAATTCCCATAGAAATAAGCCTGGAATCTTGACAATTAGGGGAAATCATAGTTATATAACTGTCCACTACCTACTTTTACATTTAGTTGTTTTCTTTAGTGTAGCTAGATAGAGGCTACCTAAACATTAGATAACGCACGCTACTATATAAAGATTACTAGACATTATTCGCCCAATTCTCTTATGATAATCTCTGGAGGAACTGCAAGCTTTTTATATCAAAAATAGCTTCAAAGTCTAAATATTTTTACGCCGTTTTATGTATTAGGTAGTATAGTCTAGCCGAGCAAAAACAAAGCAGATCCTAGAAAAAAAAAGATACTAATTTAAAGTGGGCAATAAATATTTAAATATTGTTTTTCGCCTATTGTAGGTTGTCCTTAAAAGAGTGATAAAATAGGCGGTAATTTATACTATATATATAGGGATAATATCTCTCGAGTAATATAAAGAACGAGGGTTTGCTAGCAACTCCTAGTAACTAGTCAAACTGGTTCTAACGTTTAGAAATATGAGTTTTCAATAAATTATATATTAAAAGACTTCGCTATCAAGTTAACTAGTTACGGTAGGGTAAAATAAACTAAGAGCTAAAACAGGCAGAGGATTCTGTTAAGATAGAAGTTTCCTATATTCTCTTCTATTTATATATTTCTATTAAAATAGATATAGCTGCGTGTAATAAATTAATACAGAAATTATTTTTCTGTAATGAGCGAATTGTATATCTCAATTTTCTTTAATATTTTTTTTAAAAGAGATAATACTTGTTTTTTAGTTTTTACAAGCTAAGAAAATAACAAGCTAGGAAAAAAATGTGAAGCAATGAAATATTGGTACTATTTAGAACTTTAGATTATATCTTTTACGGTGTTTAAATATTAAAAAAATTATCTTTCTATAAAACATTCATTAAAATGTCAATTTCAATAATTTAATAGTAACACTAAGGATCCCCTTTATATAATCTTTATATAGAGATTTAGGTTTTTTAATAAGTCTGTGACTATTTTATCTGAGAAACCGTTTAAAACATTTGCATAATGCTTAGTAGTACTGTAAGTGATTAATATGTAGGCGATACTCAAAACTAATATAGACATTCCCAACACGCTTCGGCCTAGCTAATAACCAAGAAATATAGGTATAGCGAACTTTAAACAATTGATATTTCTATTAGATTTCATTGATTTTTAGATATTTAGTAATCTTTAGAATCTCCGTCTAAAATTAGCCGTCTCTAGTAAGCAGCCCCACCCCGCATTCGGGGGGTTGCCAACCGTCTGCTTTATCCCAGCAAACAATTTCATCTTAATAATAGAATTAAAGCCCTGTTAACCTACTATTTATTACTACTATTATTTTAAATTTCTATTCTAAAATTATAAAAATCATACTCCAGAGGCGTACAAAGCCCCTAAAGGAAGAAAAATCTAATATTAGATATTAGTATATAAATTAAATATTTTCAATAGGGGCCTCAGGCACGTCTATAAAAATAAAATCTTAAACTTTGCGTCTTACTTTAACTAAAATGTTTAATAACTTATGAAAGCTTTAATTCGCTAGTTTTAATACTTAGGTTCTCTTTATTTCTCTTCTATATCGATGATAATTAAACTTACTATAAATCAAATTCCTTAGTAGAATATAGATAGTAAAATATATCTAGTTATTAATATCTAAATCTATTACTTTATTAAACGCGTTCTGAAAGATGTTAAATTAATTAAACAAAAAACGAAGAATCAAAATTAATTTTAAAATATTTAGTTTCTTTAATATTAATATTATATTTTGAAAGCCTATATCTCGTAAATTCCGCCTTGGAATATCTATAATTTTAACGAAATCAAATTCTAATTAGAGTAATGTTTAGAAAGCTATTATAATTAAACTTAATTACGCTATATAAGATAGATTTTATATAGTGACAGTAGTTTAAATATCTTAGGCAACTGCCGTGTAGACATTATTCAAAGAGTTAACTATCCGTATAATTAGCCTTAAATATATCATTTTGACCGCTATTCAAAATCTTATTTTTAACAGAAACTTTAATTATTATTACTTAATAGCTATAGATTTTATTTAATACACAGATTCCTGTAGTTCTATAGAACTATTAAATTTTATATTACTTTCTATTCCATATATATAGTTGATTAATGGCTAGCTATTTCAGATATATCAATACAACGACTATAAGAGATCCAATAGTGATTTCACTAAACTAACTATAAAGTCCAATAATAAAGCTGTTTTCCAAGGGGGATTACTATAATATATTAAAAAATCATTAAAGCGCATATAAATAAAAAGGCTTTTAAAAAACAAGACTATCCATTCGAATTTAAACAGATTTTAGGCTTTCTATATAAAGTAAAAAGCTCTGTATTCAAGTTCAAAATATTGATAACTTTATCGCTACTATTAAATATTATATTCCTTCCTAATATAATAATATATTTTTATATATTTATTTATACTTTATATTTTTTAACTATTTAATATAGATATTTTTAGCCTGTTTAGAAAAGGCGTATAAAAAACTTTTTATAAATATATAACTACTAGTAATAACTATATTAATAAAAACTTTCTATCGCTATATCTAGATATAAATTTTTATTTTAGCTAATATCTATAATATTTTTAAAGAAGTAAAAGTTAAACTATTTAATCTAGAGTATATTCTCTTTATACTTATATCTTAACTATATATATCTATATTACTACTAGTTAAAAATTTGATTTTTTTTACCTTTTAAACCTTGTAGAATACTTACTAAATTAAAAGATTTAGTCTGTAAAATAGCTTTAATATAAATAGTTTTTTAGTATTTCTATTATATATATTAGTTATTTTAAGAAAGCAGCGTAAATAGTAATATAAACTATCCTTTTTTTTATAGTAAGAAATTAGGACTATACACGCTAAAAATAAATAATAATATTAAAATAAGATAAGATATGCTAAGATAGATAACTATCTTTTTAGTATATAAGATAAAAATTATATTTAGTAGCTTAATACACAGCTTAATAAATAGTTTACGGAATTTATTTTAGTATCTTACTAATAAGCCCTATAGTGCTATAGCAGGTATAGGATAGTTAGATATATAATTCGGAATTGCTCTAGTAGATAGCTTTAATATCATATATTTCATTAGTTAGATCTAATGGTGTTGGTGGTTGAAAAGCCCTAGGAAGTAGGAGTTTTGGTGGACAGGGCGCGGCTCGGTGGTTGAAAACGTCAAAACAGCTTCTTAAATATATAATATATAAATTACTATATTCGATATAAAGACAAAAAACTGAAACCTTCAGTAGTTGTAGAACAAGTAATTTAAAAGATAATATGCTATCTTAGATATAGAAATTCTATCTAGTTAGCAAGATAGCCAGATAGAAAGCGATAGTTATAATTAGTTAATTTAGTTTGATTCGCAAGGCGCAATTAGATAATAGCTCAAAGGCTTTACTTTTTATTGTTAAGATAAAGTTTTCTGTTGAGGTGAAGCAGACTAAACCCCCCCCCACCCCTTCCCCCCGGGGGGGCTTCTTACTAGAGATGGCTATATCTAATTTTGTAGTCATTATAGTCATTAAAACGCGGTACAAGTAGCTTTAGAATTCTACAATTTCCGATAACTATTTTTTATTTTTTTGTTGTTGATTTTTTATATGTTATAAGCTATATTTACATTCATTCGTTAATAAGCTAAAATAATAGTAAAATCACCTCTAGCTACTATAGTAACTAACCCTTGTATTATTAGAAGCGATTTAGTAGGTAAAATCGTCCATATTTCGAAGCTTGAGAATTAGCGCCGTATTAATATCATTGATTGACTATCCTCGCTCCACTCTATTCCTGCTGGGCACTCCGGAAACTGGCGCAGACAACTCCGTAGATAGGTTAACACAGTACACATACAGCTTTGTTTTCTAGACATTTATACGGTATTTCTTTTTTTTACAGGGTGTTTTCAGACTCCTCGCTGCCTGGTATTTACAACAGGCGTCCGCGATTAAAATACGAACTAATCCAGAAGAGGTAACCATATCGGTGTTACGTGACAGAGCTGCTAACCACGATTAATTCCTTATATAAAACTAGACCTGGTGAGTATTATTTATGTAGATTTTATAAGACTATAATACTGGAGTACGGGAAACAAGAGACTTTTAAACATATATCACATTTTATTTCAAATATTAATCTATGCTATAGATATTACAGCAAAACCTCCCTATAAGCAAGTGCCTATATACGGATTCCCATGATATTAGCAACAAAAATTTCGCGTTTTTATTAATCTCCTATACAAATAAGGAATAAACCTAGATATAAGGTTGTTGCTCAGTAAAAACCCCTCCCATACAAAGTTGGTTATAGAAAATAGCTAAATTAGAAAATATAGGTCTAAATAGCCAATAATATACCTTAAATATTGTAGTAAACCCTTCCCATACTCGCAAACATCTAATATAAATATATAAACTTTAGCAATGACTTGTGCAAATTATTTTAGGATATAATTGTTTTAATAGGTATAAGTTGAAATATTCTAGTCAGAATTTTAATGCCAATTTTTTTTTTACGATATTAGCTGCTAGAGGCTTTTTCTACTATCGCAGCCCGGCCGGTCGTTAGAATTAAAACAAACCCAATGAATATGATTAAGAAAGACATAGTAAACCTTTTAAGTATCTACCTATCTACTAATATTACTAGAGTTCCTTGCGGGTTCTGACTCTAAACTTGTATATTTTTGGTATTTTTTAAGCCTAAACTATAGACTTCCATTCTAATGACATAGATAGGATAGGGCTGCTAAGGAAGTTTTGTATAGGTCTCTACCAAGATAAGCTATTCAGTAGTTCTGTGCTAAATTAATATATGTATACCTAGCTATCTATACTAGGTAGAGCATTCCTCAATACCGTGCTTATATACGCAGATCTTTGTATAACGTATTTCCCAAGCGAGCACCACCCCGCCACCTCAACGCGTTTTAGACATGACCGAAAACCTCATCTAATTCAACTACTAACCATACCTCCAAAAACACGTCAAAATTCAAGAAATCTCATTAAACAAGAGAATAAAACTCTATTAGTAATTTATGCTATAGAAAGCAAGGAAATTATAAATTACCAAAGCTGCACACGTCTATAGTATATCTTATTTAACTCTACACAATCATCTCTACAGCAGTAAATATCGCAAAGAAATATATACCAATAATTATAAATTAATTTAAAATAACGTTTTCAACGGGTGAGTAGTCCATACGGATGAGTGGTCTAATTTTCTCCGCTATCCTCTATTTAATTTAAAACTCTATCTTTAACGCGTTTTTATTCTACTACTAGTATTAAAAATACCTCTTTTATAAGAAAATAAAATTTAAATAGCAATATTCATCTATAATTTTAAAAAAATTTAATTAAAAATACGTGCTGCTATAATTTTTAGTATTTCTAAATTTACGCTATTTAGATAGCTAGATAGAATAGAGATATAATCAGAAACACGCGTTAATAACTATAAATTAGCTATATATAAAGAAGAATTCCTTATAAAATAATTACTAGATATATAAGTAAGGATTTCTAATTCGGCCGGAATTTCTATGTAAAATAGCTTAAGTATTACTTAATAATTATATATAAGGTATATCTACAGCTCTTAGAATTAATTAGCTTTATATTATTATTAGATACTATTCCAAACTACGTACATAATATAATAGATGTATTATTTATTAGCGTATAAAATAAGAAAATTTAAAAATTATAGGCCCGTAGTTTAAGACTGTATAAGTAACTATTTAAAAATATAATATATATAAAAATAATATTTAAAACTTTAATAAGACTAGCTTTATAATCAAACTCTACTTTATTTAAAAAATAAGTAAAGCAAGCGGCTACGTAAAATTATTAAAAATAATTATAAATAAATTATAATTATTAAAATAATTAGATTAAAAAATATATATCTATTATTAATTATTATATTAAAAATAAATATCTAATAAATTATTTAATTCTAAGAACGCGCGCTTTCTTATAACTAGTAAATTTTTATTAGTTAAAATAACTAAATAACTAATAAAATAAGTCTTCTTTAGCTAAAAAATATTTTTAAATTACTTTCTAGGCGCTATATAACTAGTACAAAATATTTACTTATTCTTAATAGCTATAATAGTTATTTAACTACTAAATTCAATAATTTCTTTAAATAGAATATAATAATATATCTTTATATATCTGTCTACGCTTTATATCTTCTTTAACTATTTAATATAAATATTTTTAGCTTACTTAAAAAGTTGTACAGAAAGCTTTTTAAAAACTATATAACTACTAGTAATAACTATATTAATAAAAAAACTTTCTATTGCTATATCTAGATATCTATAAATAAGTTTTTATTTCGGCTAATATTTACAGTAGTTTTAAAGGAGTAAAGCTTAGGCCGCTTAATTTAAAATATATTCTCTCTATACTTATCTTCTAACTATATATATCTATACCACTACTAGTTAAAGATTTAATTTTCTCTATTTTTTAAACTCTATAGAATACCCGCTAGCTAAATTAAAAAATTCGAAGCCTATAGAATAGCCTTAATAGAAAGCAGCAGCTTTCTAGTAGTTCTATTATATATATTTAATATCTTAAGACAACAATGTAAATAGCAATATAAACTACCCTTCTTCTGCAGTAAAAATTTAAGGCTATACGCGCTGAAAATAGACGATGATATTAAAAAAAGGCAAGGAAATATGCTAAGATAGGTAATGACCGCCTTAATTTATAGAAAGATAAAAATTACGTTCCGCAGCTTAATATACAGCTTAATAAATAGCCTACGGAATCTACTTTAGGGCCTCGTCGACAAGCTCTATAATACTATAGTAGGTATAGAATAATTAGATATATAATCCGAAATTGCCCTAATAGATAGCTATAATTTTATATATTTAATTATTTAGATTTAATGGCGTTGGTGGCTGAAAAGGTCAAATTTCTATCTAAATACAGGAAAATTAGACTACTCGTCCGTGTGGACCACTCACCCATTGAAAACGTTAAAAAAAATTTACTTATATAACGAGTTCCTTTACTAAAATAATACAGAGCGCCTCTTGAATTTTTCTATATTTAAAAAAATAACTAATATTCTTCTTACTACGCGCGGGATAATAATATCTAATTAATTAGTTAGTTAAAATTAGAGTAGTAACTTTATTAAACAATATAAAAAGCTAAAAATCTATAATAAAGCTAATACTATAATTATTAATAAGCAAAATATAAAAACCCTAGATTAATTAAAAAGTAGTTTAACTATATAAAAATTACTATAATATAATCTAGAACTATACAGAAAAATATCTATAATTTTAATAAGACTAGCTTTATTATAGGCTAAATAGCAACTGCTTAAATAGTTTCTAAAGCTAATTACTATAGCGAGGCCTCTGTCGTATAGCCAGATAATTAGAAATAAACTACTTTAACTAAATATATTAATTCTACTAGCTAAGTATTCTTTCTATCTATTATTTTTAAAGAAAAAATATATATATAAAGCTAGTATAAAAATATAGAATTTTCACACAATAGTAGAATTAAAGTTAGTTTTAATAGATAGAGTATTAATAAAATAGACCTTTACTAACTTAAAAATATCTTTATTTGTGTTACTTCTAATTATATAACTAGAAAATATTATCTTCTAATATTTAATACCATTGCAGCTATTTTATATTTTAATTAAATTAGCTCTACAGCAAAAATAATATAATTTCTATCTATATCTCTATTTATTCTTTTATAAACTTTAATTTTTAGATATTAACTGCTTTTTATCTTTAATAAAGATATATAAAATACTAATAAACTAGAAAAGGTATTTAAAAGGACTATATTAACAAAGTTAATTTTTAAAATATCTTTTTAGCTACCCGTAAAAGCACTTCTTAACTAAAAACTATTAGAAATAGTTTTACAGATATAGATCTAGTTCTATCTAATTTTAGATAGAGTACTTAGTTTATTGAATATTTAAATAAAGACCTCTACACTACTAAATAGTTGATTAACTAGTTTAGCACTGAAAACATCCTATACTACTAAATAATTAGAAAAATAGATATCTACTATAAAAAACTACTTAGTAAATATAGATACAGCTCTTTACCGCTGCTAAAAGCGCGATTAAATAAGATTATTAAAAATTATGAAAAAGCTTTATATAAGCTTATTCATATATATAATAATCTATGCAATTATTATACCAAAAATAAATAAAAAGATTAAAAATATAAGCACTCTAATAGACAGCTAGTTTTTATAGAAAGACTTCCTATTTAGAAAGATCTAAAGCAATTTTAGCATATAAATAAGATTAGTAAAGCTTAGAATACATTTTCTATAAATCCTACACTTTTTACAGTAAAACTGTGCGTACAAGCCTTCTTACTGTATTTTAAATATTATATTCGGGGATATACTAGAGCTAGATATCCTAATCTACTTAGTAATTAACTTTTAGATAGAAATACAATTGTTTGGTTGGTAGAGAGTCTAGTATATGGCCCATAGGCAGAAATTAGAGCGGAAGTAGCGGCTCGCTTGGGAAATACGTTATTTTCAGATATCTCTTACATATTTTATTTAGGCCTCTCCATCCGGGCGCCGCAGGCAGTTGCTATATAGTTTTCTATAACAATAGCGTAAATACTCTACCTCGCAATAGAAATGCTCTATATTTACCCGATAGCTAGACATTAGATTGTCTTACTATAGAAACCCAAAAGTGTCAAGAATTTAGAGAATTACTATTTGATATTATTAATATAATCTATGATAAGATTTCTCGGAAAATCCAAATCTAATAGTTTTCATAGAGTCTGATCGGTAGTAATCCAATATCGGACTATGGTCTTCTGATAATCTATATATATACAAAAAATAGATGACTTCATGGCTTTATGGCTAAATGCTAGCTGTAGATATGGATTGAACTTATTATCAAGCTACTTAGCCTTTACCACATATATGACATATAATGGAGATAAGTCCGTTATTGTGGTCAGATATACTATGATGATTCTAGAGTTAAATCATTCTAAAGGAATCTATTTATCATTTATATTAAGAAACTTTAAAATACGCCAAATCCGTGTATATTTTTTATACTTTTTTTTCGACCTTAACATCGCTAATTGAATATAAGAATCTTATGCCTAGAAAGAAATATATATCAAAAAGGTATAAACTGGTTTTTACCAAAGGGGATTCATATAGACAATATATATGAAGCTATTATCCTGTTCAACCAGCGTGGCATTACAGTAAATGAATAAATTAAAAAATAGACCTCCAAAGTACTAAACATAATAAGGTTATGTAGCTACTATGACTTTTTACTCTTATTATTACTAGCGCACAGAGATATTAGGATATCATAATAAGTATAAACTATGTCTAGACATACGATATAAGACCACGATCAAGATGACTACGGTCTTAATACAATTAATTCCATAATATATTTATTCAACAACTACTACTTAAATAATTATTACATATTAATTACAATAAGATAGTGTTTACTATATAGCTAAAGAACTAGAAAGTGAGTTCCTTGGTTTGGTATCTTAAGTTTATCAGTGCTATACGACATATAATAGAGAACATGAATCAACCAGAGAGAAAGAAGAGGACCAGCCTAGTACTAAGGATTATGAAAGCAGCCATCACTGGTTACATTACTCGCCTCTGATTAATTAATGACGACAACTAACATACCCCTAGTACTTGCTGATTTTAGTAGGCTGCCCCTCTTCCTTGGTATATACTGGGTTATGTACAACTAAACTATGAGATACTATTTTAACGCTAAAATAGATTTATTAAATGGAGGCAAATCCTATCTTAAGTTTTTAGTATCTTTTAAAAATAATTATTGAATTCTCGCAGCCTAGCAGCGATGTTGTTAATTGTACATTTAGCTATGTTCTAGCTCTAATGATACAGTTGCTACATTTCAAAAGTAGGTTACTACTATGAAATAGCTCCATTGAAGGCATTAAGATAGTAAGAATAAAATTAATAAAAATTATTAGAACCTAGCTTTATACTATGTTGTATTAAGTTTTACGTATCTTAAAATATGTACTAAAATACCTCTTTAAGTGATAAATTCAGTAGTAATTCAGTTTGGATAAAATGTAATACTTTATTTTCTAGAAAACAGGCGCGCCAGCAAACAAAGAAAATAGACTAATGATAAGGAATACATATTTTTGTAATCTATATATATTGAAATATTTGATCTTAGTTTTATACATAATTAATAATTACCGGAATACCATAGTAAAATGTCTTGAATATATATAATATAGACAACCCCTAATATTAGAATGTATTCAAATTATTAACTAATTAGAAGCCGGTTAAAATCCAATACAATGTTACATTCTTCAAATAATACTGCTGCTAGTGAATAAAACATATTGAAGAATATCATACCATAGGAGTTATCAATTTCCATCTAAATAGTAGATCATATACCAATCAATTTTTATTATTATTTTAATAGTAGCGCTCAGTATTATAACATATGTATATCCCTAGTATTTTTATTAAATTCTGTAATAAAGTAATCGCTAGCTTCTCTATATTTAAATTAAAGTTACTTTATATAATAAATTATTAATGTAAATAGATAGTATATAATTTTTCTATTTTATAGTAATTCCGACTTTTAAAATATAATTTTTTGAAGTATATAGCTACACCGCTAGCTCTTAGAATTATATTCTTAAAATAAAGCTATAAGTTATTTTATAAAAGTTATATTGTATTTTAATTGCTGTATTAAGATAGGCGATATATAATATAAAGTCAGCCTCTGGCTTTTTAATAGATATATAAGGAAGATAATCCTAATAATAATATAGACTACTGTAAATATGCTTACAGGAAAGTTGCTAAAGGATTCTGTAAATAATCTAATATATCTAATAGATTATACTATTTTTTAAAAACATATTTGATACGAAAGATTTTTTTAGGGATTATAACAGACTTTTACTCTTGAAAAATAAATCAATTATAGTTGGTATTATTAGCTTACTTTAGAAGTTCTAGAGACTTTAGAAATAATATACTGTAGTCTTATTTCGAATTTTTAATAATTCTTAGTTTTTATAATACTTTACAAGCGGCGGAGCAATATCATTTAATTTTTCAAGCTAAGTGGTTTAATTAACAGTAGATATCAGGCATATATCTAAAGAAATAAGAACATTAAAACACCTAAAACTATTATAAAGGTTAGTTATACTATTAGATTAGTTATACTATTAGATTAGTTATACTATTAGATTATTTATTTATGCATAATCTTGATAATAGCATTTATCAGACTATGCCACTAGAGCAAAAAAGACATACTACGCTAGCTGGTAGTAGCACAATACTATATTGTACTACTGCTCTAGCTTTGACTAACCAAAATTCAGATCCTAAATAAAATATACAAGCATTTAGAATAACCCAATCTTCTCTCAATACAGTGGTGAAAATAACATATTAAGCCTACGTTATAGGTTACTGTAGTCATAAGATTCTTCTAGACTATAGATAATTAATGATTTATAATCCGCTGTATCTATTTTTAGGTCTTATAAATTCTCCAATTAATAGAAATATAGAAGTAATTAAAAATTATGTTACTAAATTTCTCGGCCCAGTTCTTAATCTACAAATAGTATAGATTTATTAGCCAATAAAATTTTAAATAATGAAACAATATTCCTAGGGTCTGTATCAATTTTTAGTATAATGACCGTAAAACATACCTTAGGTTTCAATTGGACTCTTGATTATCTATTCCGCTTACTCCAGCGTCCGTCACCGCGATAAGGTTCTACCAGCCATGAAATCGCGTTAAATATAACTAATTGTATTTTTTTTTAAAAATATTTACCATTCAATCAACCATCCAGTTAACTATCTAAATCTCGAATGGCCGCTCTTATGTCAATATCTACATAGCGGCAGACAGATATACTAGCTATTAGATTCTCTAGGACCTTCTTAAGCACTGTATACAGTCCACTGGTCACACATAAACCTACACCTCTAATTATAGATAAGCGCTGTATTATTGCTATGATGTTCTTTTGTTTTTTATTCGGCTTCATACAATAGTATTAATATAGAATTTAAACCCAACCAAAAATAGGCTAAATTCCAAAGGGCTATATAGAGTGACTAATAAGCTAGAGTGTACGGTAATATCAATAAAATAAAGCCTTTAATAATTCTTTTTATAGGATATTCCATCTGCGCATTTAGATACAACAATGGATCTTATTATATCGTTAATTTCTGCGCCCAAGAGCTTATTTATCCGTATACTCTATAAGATATAGTAGTTTATATTTAAAATCTTAAATATATTAAATCTAGCGATAAGTTAAGAATAACCTAGATAGTCAACAACTCACTAGTAGGTAAAGTTGGCGTCGCACAAAATTAAAACAGGCAGGCGTATAGTGGGTCTAGACGGGTAGAGCGTCTCAAAGTCAAAGGCGGAATAATAGCTATAAGAAGGCAGGGACGTAAGAATGCCTAATAACTTCATAACGCCCTCCCTGAAACGCAGATAAGCAACTAAAATAATTGGTCTCGATAGGCGGTAGAAGGCTGACACCTTCACAGATTTAGCGTGTAGGATAGACCAACCCAGGATAATTACTGACGTAGACCGGAGTAAAGTAACAGAAAAATAAACTTCTAAAGCTAAAGTAATGAACTACATAGTAAAAGGATATGGGTTCAAGACTGATTTAATAGTTAGTTCTATATTATTCTATGAATGAATTTATTATTTTGGCTAAATTATAATTACCTATTTTCAAGTAACTTTTGTCGAATTCTTCTCGTCTACTTTGAAAAACTATCATATCAATAGATTCTAGTTTACTGAGTTATCCTATATCTATCTTTTTAGTTATTGATTAATATAATTTTAGGTAACCTTGCTATCTTACTTTGGGGGTGGCAACATATATCTCAACGACAATTTCTACCTTAACAATAAATCTGAAGCCTTTTGTTGATTGCTCATTGCCATTATTATGAATCCTATTTTAGAAATTGAAAATTCTAATCTCGAAGATTATAAAGCTGCTAAATATATAACATTATATATATATTGTCAACATAGTATTTTTACTAGCGGCTTTAAACATCCTTAAAAGTCGCTCCTAAAAATACTAGTAAAACTATCATTACTAATACTGGAAAACTTAATAAATCGGTTTTATACCGCGACGCTCTACAGTATATCTATACTAAAAATGACTAGTATTTAAATTAACCTCTAAAATACAACGCACAGGACAGGGCGTTACACCTAATTAGCCCAAACTTACTCAATATTTGGTATATAAATACCTCTACAACTTCTAGATCAGTTTAGTCAACTAGAAATTAAAGAAATAATATATAAATCCATAGGATCTTGGTCCAATCTAACTCCCATGTGATATGCAGTACTCTGTTACTAAATTCGAGCCTTGCTATTTAAAGATTGATTAAACTAGCTTTTAGATCAATAAAATCAAATTCAAAAATTTTAAGTACTATGTCTCAGCATTTTAAAAAAACAATTCTGCTAGTAACACAAAGAGTCTATATAATAGAATATGTAGCAAGTAATAACATTTTATTTATAAAGGCACTGTATACCTAGAGAGATATTGTATAGTAGTGGTATATGAGGCGACAATTACCGTGCTTTTTTTAAAGCAGTACTACTAACTCTAGTTTTAACTAAATTAACTTCGATCTTTATACTAGACATTATTTTCATAGAAAAAGCTAGATTTTCTACCTTCTATTAGCTATAGGTTAATTCGACGTAGAAATTCCTATGGTTCTGATTAAATAATAATTCTTTTCTAAGATTTTGAATATACTGTATTTAGCAGCTCAGGTGCCAATTCACTAAATATATAAACGCAAGCGGAACAATAAGCTTATATAAATAGGGATAAGATAACGTATTTCCCGGTCAAGCGGGCCACCTAGTCGAGCAGATCACTGCTTCAACTGATTTAACCACTATGTCTCCAAAGGCACATTGAAATTTAAGAAATGTAGTTTAGAGAGAAGGATCCTACTTATTATTTCCGCTCTAAAAAAATAAGAATTCTGTAATATTCGAAAGCAGTATATATCTATAATATTTTCTATATAATTCTTTATAATATCTTAATAAAATTACTTTATACGCAGAAAGACACGCTAATAGCTATAAGTTAACTTAAAATAAAAATTACTTATACAATAATTTCTATTGCTATATTTTCGCGGTCCCCCCGACCTTTCTATATTCAAAAAGTAGCTAATATTCTCCTTATACCGTCTATTTAATTAATTAGCTAGAATTAGATTGGTAACTTTATTAAATAATATAAAGATTTAAAAATACGCTATAGTTAACGCTATACGTATTAATAAGCAAAATATAAAAACTTTAACGTAATTAAGGAATACATTAACTATGTATAAATTACTATAATAAATATAATATAAAATTATATAAAATTATATAAAATTATATAAAATTATATAAAATTATACAGAAAAATATCTATAAATTTTAATAAGAATAGCTATACAATAGGTTTAGTAGCTACTTTTTGAATAGTTCCTAAAACTAATTATCATGGTAGTCTCTTTTATGCTGCTAAATAATTAGAAATATATTACTTCAATTAGATATATTCATTTTATTAGCTGGATAACATTTTTATTATCTTTTGAAGATTTATATAAACGGCTAGTATAAAGAATATAACGCTCTTATATCATAATAGAATTAAAGTTGGTTTCAATAGATAGATTACTAATAAGCCTCCGTTAGCTGAAAAATATATTTATTACTATTACTTCTAATTTTATAGCTAAAAAATATTATTTTTGAATTTTCAATAGTTATGGCAGCTATCTTATATTTTAATTAGCTTTACAGTAAAAATAATAAAATTTCTATCTATCTATCTATCTATCTCTATATAGATATATATATATGTATATATATCTATAAGCTTAAATCTTTAAATATCAGCTACTTTTTATCCTAAAAAGGTATAATATATTAATAGAGCAAAAACCCTATTTAAAACTAATTATAGTAATAAATTCAAACTTTTAAAGATCCATTTAGCTACTTATAAAAGTACCTTTTAATTAAAATCTAGTATAACTAGTTTTATAGACGCAGGTCTAGCTTAATTTAATTTAGAGTACTTAGATATCTAAAGGCCCTTTTACTACTAAATAGTTAATTAATTAATTTAGCGCTGAAAATTCCCTGTACTAGTAAGGATCATCTATTCTATAAATTTAATATACAAAATATTTCGATTTTAATTAAATATTTTATTAGGTGTCAGACAGCCATATAGGACTGTATCACTAACCAGATAGGGTGGCGTCACCCTTTTTGGTCTAGTGGTATAGTTCGATATTAGGTAATATCCAGATATTAGATATAAATAAAAAGAATTCAATATTGTATCCAGGTGCGGTTGGTTATTGGAATATAAAAATTGAACTATTTATTAAAAAAGTAGATAAATACCTGAAGCGTTATACATTAAGAGTAAATATAATAATAATATTATTATTTATAGATTTTTAACCGTGCTAACGTATTCACTGATGTTAACAAATTTACCGGATAGCCGTTAGGCTTAGATATGGAATATGGTATAAAAATTATGTAATATCTAACGAGAAATTTTAGTTCCTGGGATCCTGTTAGCACCGCCAGTGCGATACTATATATAATGGTCATATAGGTATTGAACCTCAACGGAGGTTCAATATAGCAAGTAGCCTTTTGGTCTAGTGGTCGACTTGCAGCCCCCAGGTGCCGGCTTAACATAAAAAATTGTAGTTTTAAACGGAAAAGCTACGATAGCATTCTATTCAATAATATAGTATGTAGGCAGAAGTTTCCGTGGTGTTGTCTTAACTACCTAAATTACTAGAACGTATATCTATCTATGTATTTAGCTCCCCTATGCCATACTGCCTATTGAAATATATAGAAAAATTTCTTAGAAAAAAAGCAAGGAGTAAACTTGTAATCCTAATAATCCAATGCCTAGTATACTATATCTCCATCCAATAACCGTCTAAATTCGCTTATATATAAGGTATAGAGGCTACTAAGGTATGAAACTACTTATGGTTTTTCTATGATTGCTTTATCAGATTCTTTATTACATTAGGAAAATTCTTTGCTTTTAAATCCTCAACAGTAAATTATTTTCACGAATCTAGCCTAGGCGTGGTTAGCAGAGTTGAAATAAGTATACCGGCTATTTTAGTGTAGAAGGTCTATTATTTTCTAGTGAGGAGGGTTCTTATATTTTTATCTGTATAGATAAAGGCGTTATAATATTAAAAACTATATCTAGACTTTACATAGCGAAAAGAGAATCCTCTAAAATCTATAACTATAAAGATTTCGCGTAGCTTCAGATTTCAGATTACTTAATCTATATTGGCGTTATACCCCCTTAAATCGCTTCTTGAATTATTGTAAATATTCGGTTGTGTTAGATAACTTCTTTCGGCTTTTCCCTATTTCTTATCATTTATTTAATCTTTTTTAAATTAGACTTTCTTTTTAAGTTTAACTATGGATTTATTTTTTGAAAAATTATATAGTAACATTCTAATATTTTTTTTTCTTTTCTTAATGAAGCTTTTTTACTCGCGTTTGTAGTCAAGTTCTTTGAAAAATCCATAAATCATACTATCTATGGTCATTGATTTAGTAATTCGCCGTGTTTTTCGAGGTTTTCAATTAGATAGTGTATAGTAGTTTTGTAGCAGTTCCAGCAAAGGAAAATACTTACTTTTAAAATATATATATATATATATATAATCTTAAGATAGATTATTTTTACAGTAGAAGGCAAAAAAATATTTAGAACACCCCAAATTTGTTAGACTACTTTATATAGGCCGCATACTGTATAAATCAATTCCGCCGAAAAGAAATCGTATTAGTAATACATTTCAAGGATAAAATAGTAGGCGGTCAAATAGATATACGCTAACCATTTTAGGGTATTCTTACTACTTTTTCCTTCCCACTGTTAAATATTGATTAGATGCTGTACGCTGTAAGGTCGCTTATAGTATTATTTATAATAAAATTAGAAAGAAGGTGTGGAAACGCACTTTAAAGATATATTGCTAATATATTTTTATATAGAAATTGCTGTGGCCTACTGTATAACTAAATATTAATAATAGCCTTTTTAGTGCTGTAGATCTAATTATAATATATTTACCATTTTATTTTAGTATTATTTATAAGTTCTAGAGGTAGTAAATTGTTATTTGAATTAATATTAACTTTTAGAAGGGAAATTCTGCTTTGATAAAGTAATTCAATAAATATAGAACATTTTCACCTACCTATAAAATGGAGTAGATATAGTACAGTGAACGGATTATAAGCAACTAATTCAGACCGCCAAAAACGTTGCTTATAGCAAGGTATTGCTTGTATAGAGGTATACATAGAAAGAGATATATATTTAATAACTAGCGCATTTAAGCGCTATATAGACTGTTTTATAGCTTCATTTATTAAATAATGGACCCGACAGTTCAGTTATTAGGTCTCTAATCGGCGTATTGTTGCTATTTATACTATTATATATAATAATCCTTTAGCTCAGGCTAAATCTAGCCTGCCTAAATACCAAAGTCCATCTATAAATCTTATTTTAATTTAATATAGAGTATGTAGCTAATAATCAGCTTTTTTTATTTTTCCTACGGACCGACATATATATAAAAAATACAAAAGATAGTATAAGAATCAATTTAAAAATCTTTAATAAGATATATTGTATATATCGCGCATATCTCTTACTTTAAATTTATTATTATTGTAATAGAATTATTAATAAAGATATAATTATTTTTAGCTAATAATTTCTTCGCCTTGGTATTTGGAGATCTAGTTAAAACAGTCTCGTATAATACTAATATACTAATATATTCAAAGAATTTGTAATAAGAATAAAGGCTTAGGTATATTTATATATTTTAAAGGTAAGATAATGAGATTTATAGTAATGATTTAAAAGTACTAGTAAGATATATAGACTATAATTCTTATATAGTTTATAATAGTGTATTTTATTCTATAGATATATTAGATAATATTTAATATACCAATTTAGAAGACAGTATTCCTTGTATAATATAAAAGTATTGAATATAGTAATAGATCCATTAATACTCTAATAATTCCGGTTATTATAAAACATTTTAAATTCTTATAAGCGGACATAAATAGAAGTAATCTAATAGCTATCTAATATTAGTATCTAAAAATACTAGATATCTGTCTAAATAACTACTTTTACTGTCTAATATACTCCCTTAAATTCTAATATTAAAAATAGTATAATTTATAGAATTTTAGATAGTTTACTGAAACTTAATTTTTAAGCAGATTTCCTATAGAAAAATAAAAATAAACTGAAAACTTAGAAATATCTTGTTACGGCACCCTTGTCAGTTAAATAGTTAAGGGCGGCTATACTAGGCAGAACTACCGGGTAGCGACAGCTAACAAAATCCCGCAATAAAGAGGTATCCGCGACTTATCTGTTATTTAGTCTATAGCTTAGTAATCGCGGCTTAAGCGCTAGGTTAAATTAGAAAAAACTATAGAAAATTAAGTATATATATTTCTCTATAAATTTAATTATCTAAATTAATATACCTATTAATTAAAATTTATAATATATAGAAAATTATTCTAATAATATAACTATTTACTATTATATATTATCTAGCTATTACTATATATACTATTAATATACTATATTAATAGATCGAAAAAATAAAAAAATACTTATTACTATATATTTAGATAGTTCTTATTTAGTTCTTTATATTTAATATAACTATTATTAATAACTATAATATTTTTACTACTAGTATAATTTATCTATACTTTATTATAAGTAAATATATATATTTTTTTAGTCTTATTTCTATTTTTACTGCTTTAAATCTTAGAATTATTATATTAATTTTTAAAAACTTTTATATTATTTATAGGAGTTCCTTCGCTTCTAAGATAAGTATTAGTTATTATTTTAAACTAGTAAATTCTAGTTATACTTATATTTAAACTATAATACTAGTAGATTACGCAGCTTAAATAGATCCTAGAATTTAATAAATTAAATACTAAGTTAGTACGAATCGGTTTAAATAATATATTAACTATATTAAGTAACAGTATCCTACAGATCTTATAAAAATCTAGTAAAGAGATCTCTTAACTAATATCTAACTATTAAAATATAATTAAGTAATTTTAATTATATATCCTATTACTAGAAAATTATATTTTAGCTAAATTAATAAAAGTTAAACTATCTAAGCTATTTAATAATATATAATATAAGCTTTATATATTTATTACTTAGTTAAATCTATATATTTATATAAATTATAAAAAATTAGTAGATAAAAAAAATAAAGTTTTTTTTATATTAATCTATTTATTAGGGCTAGTATTTAACTAATTTAAATTCTTTATTAAAGACTATTAAATTTATATATCTAATAAATAAAATAATAATACTAAGAAAATCTTTGTAAACTTCGAAATTTTTAAATAGAGATTTAAAAAAATTTTCGGAGATATTAACGCGAAATAAAATATTAAATAAAAAATTATATATTTTTAATAAACTAAATTAATAGTATACTATATTTCTAAGTTTTAGAAAATAGTTATATATTTAGATTAGAATAATAATATATTTATCGCTAAATTTAAAGAAAAACTTAAGCTAAAAATTTAAAAGAAATTTATTTAAATAAAAAAACCAGATACTCTTTTTAAAATTATTAAAAAAGCTATTAAGATCAATAATAGAGTTGCATAACCTAACCGCAGTACCTTAACCGTAACCTAACTATAACCGCTTAGTTAGGTTAAAAACTACTTTTCTAATCTACCTGCGCTACCGGCGATTAACCACAGTTAACTATTTTACTGCTAAGAATTGTTAAGAAACCTAAATAAGCAATTTTATTGCCTTATTAAGTAGCCGGTCTAAATCGGCAGAAAATTCAGATAGAAATTAGGCAGAAATTAGGCAGAAAATTGCCTAAATAAAACTAGTGTAATTAAAAACAGTTAACTATAGTAGATCAGTTAGATTATATAGAAAACTTTAACCTAACCGCGGTAGCGCGGGTAGGTTAATTTTTTTTCTATAATCTACCTTAACCTAACCGTGTACAAGTCTAATTAATAATTATCTTTATAAGTTAAATCTTAGAAAATATAGAGATTAAATCTAGTATAGTCTATATAATAACTAATAAAATAATAACTATTAAATAAATAATAAAAAACTAGTATAACTATAAAGTTAAGAATACAATAATTCTTATAGATTTAAACTAATAGAGCTTAATATAACTAAATTATAATATATATTTTAATAGAAACAAAAATAATAAAAAAAAAGTAACTTTATTATAATTACAGAAAATCTAGATATATATTTAAAAATTATTAATAAAAGAAAGAATAGCATAAACTATACTAACAGCTAAAAACTATTAAAGAAATAAGTAAGATTTAAGAGATTTATAATTAATAAAATATACTAAGAATATTACCTAGTATATCTAAAGAATATTTTATTTATAATAATAAAGAAATTATATAATTTAGCTAGGGCGATATACTAAGTAATAATAATAATAATAATAAAATTAAATAAGGTATATTTTAGCCTCTATTTATTAGTTACTAATAATATTAGCGAAAAAATTTAAGATAAAAGCTAGTTTAAAAAAATTTAGAGAATAAATATTTTTAAATTAATTAGAAATTTATCAATCTATTTAATAAAGAATATAGTACTTAACTAGAAGATTCTATATTTAGTAGAGAGATTATCTAGAAAATATTAGAGATATCTCTATAAAATTTCTTATAAATATATTATAATAGATATTTTATAGAAATCTTCGTGTAAATATTAAAGAAATATATAAAAAAAATTTAATAAATAGATTAATTAAGTAATTAGATAAAATATTAAAAATAAATATATTTATTAAAATCTAGAATACTAGAATAAAATTAAACTATAGAATATATATTAAATAAGATATAAGTAATATAGCGAAAAATACAGTAAGTACTAGTAAAATAATATTAACTACTATACTATTTTAGTATAAGTATTAAGTACTAAATTAAAAAAACTATTCTATTATATATATGGATTTTTATAATATTTATATAGATATTATTAAGTATATCTAGAATATCGAAATATTCTTTAGATAATATACTATAATAATATATATAAAAAATATTATACTATAAGAATAACTGCGAAATTTAAATTTATTTTTTTATTTATTATTCTTAAGAATAGATATAAGTATCTATATTAAAAACCTAACTACTCTTATATTAGATATTCTAAATATCTATAATATAGCGCGATAAATTAGATTATTTATTATAATAATAATTATTTAATATTATTATTATATAAAAATAGATAATAGAAAAATATTAAAATTTATAAGATAGATAAATCTATCTAACTAAGATTGATATATTCTACTAATATTAATATAGAATAAATTTTATTTAAAGATATATATTACTATAGCTTAGTAATTAGCTAAAATAATAATTAATTTTAGTACTGTAGAAAACTTTATATATTTAAAATTTTTTAGATATTTAAAAATTATAGAAATTTCTAAAATAAAATTTATATTAATTAAAGAATTTTTAGATAAAGATTTAGAAAAATCTATTAAAATTAAATTAGGATTTTTTATTATAACTATATAAGAATACTTAGAATATATAAATTTTAATATATTTCTAGTAGAAAAGTATAATATTATACTAGAAATTCCTTAGCTTAGAAAATATAATTTAGTTATTAATTAATAGAAAAAATAGATAATATTCTTCTATAAATATTTAAAAAAAATTAAATAAAGAGAATGCTAAAACTATATAATTTATTTATAAAAAAAATTTAAGAATAAGATTAAGCGACTATAAGATAAATTAAGTTAAATAATTAAAATAGTTATTATAGCTATAACTATTGCTAAGAGAGAATAGTTAATAAATCTATTAAAATAGATATTTATAAACAGTAATAATTATATACTAGTTAATAATATTAAGAAAATATCTAAAAATTCTTAGAATAAGAGATTTTACTTATAGAAATAGCTATTAAATATCCTAGAAAATAGTAGATTTTAAGAATACTTAGCTGCGACTTAAAAATTAGTTAAAATTCTTTAAAAATATAAATAATTTTAAAATCTATTTAAATAGCTCGAATATTTTAAACTATTAGAATATAGTCTCTATAACTATATTATATTATTTAAATTAGATATAAAATTATTATATTATAAAATATATTCTATATTAGAGAAGAAATTATAAATACTTAAGAAATATATTAATAAAAACTTTAAAAAAAAATAATTTAATTATTAAAATTATTAGTAGAATACAGAGTTTTATTTATATTTAAAAAAAGAAAAAAGTTATAATTATATATAAATTACCGACTACTTAATAATATTATTATTAAGAATTAATATTTTTTACTCTTAATTAGTAAAATCTAAGATTAAATTTAAAAAGCTAAGTAATTTACTAAGCTTAATATTATTAATATATATAATAGATTTTAAATTATAGATAGAAAAGAATAGAAAATTATATTTAGAATAAAGTATAGCTACTATAAATATATAATTATATTATTTAGCCTTACTAATATATTAGTATTATTTTAATAATTTATTAATAAAATATTAGGCGAATATTTTAATAACTTTATTATTATTTATTTAAATAATATTTTAATATTTTTTAAAATTATTAAAGAATATATTAGATATATTAAAATAGTATTTTAAAAGCTTTAAATTACTAAAATATAATTTAAGCTAAAAAAATATAAATTTTATATTTAGAAAACTAAGTTTTTAGAATATTAGATAATATAAAAAAATTAGAGTTGCATAACCTAACCGCTGTACCTTAACCGTAACCTAACTGTATCGAGTCGGTTAAGTTAAAATTTTCTTTCTAACCTAACCGACTCGGTACAGTTAGATTAAAGTAAAAGATCTAATCTAACCGCCTTTAACCGTCGGTAAGGTAGATTAGATTATTAACCGTAGATTAATAACTGTAGGTTATATTGTAATTTATACATATATAATATAGTAATTTATTATATTTAGTTATGTGATATATAATATTAGAATTTCTAAAGACTTTTTTAGAAATCTACTATTATAGTAATTCCTTTTGTACTATTCTATTTTTTTAGATAATTTAAATCTAAAGGTTTCTATAGATTCTTTATATAAATAGAAAACTTTTATCCCTAGGACGACGTGGTTCTAATTAGTATATTTAATAATATTAGGGTTTCTAAGAAAGGCTTCCTTAGAAGACTACTATTATAGTAATTCCTTTTATGCTATTCCATTTTTTTAGATAATTTAAATCTAAAGGTTTCTATAGATTCTTTATATAAATAAAAAACTTTTATCCCTAGGACGACGCGATTTTATAAAGATTTTTTAATTTTTTAATTTTATTTTAATCTAAAGTTCTGAAGATATATATATATATATATCTCCTATAACACAGTAGAAATCGTATTTTTAAATAAAAAGATAAATACTACCTATTACAGATAAGATATTATAGTTTTTTTCTTTATAATTAGAAGAAATATTACTATCTGTATATTCTAATATTTTTTTAAAAATTAAATAGCTATATTAAAGGAGGTTTTAATAAGTCGGTTAAAATAACGGTTAAATTAAAAAATTATTAACCTAACTGTCTTAACCGTGCTAAACCTAAATAGGTAAAGCGGCCTTTTTCTTGGCGCTAAGGCGGTTAAAACAGTTAACTGCTGCCAATTTTTCTATACCGCGGTTAGATTAATTTTTTTTCTTTAACCTAACCGCGGTAGCGCGGGTAGGTTAATTTTTTTCCCATAACCTAACCTAACCTAACCGTGTGCAAGTCTAAAAAAAATCTAAATAAAAAGAACTAAAATTTAAACTATTAGAGACTAGCTATAGCTAAAGAATTTTAAAAATTATAGTAGTTTACTAGATTTATAAACTACTATTAATAATTTATAGATAAATATACTAATATTATAATATTATTATTTAAACTATTTAAGAAAAATAAAGATTTCTTTTAAAATAAAAAATAGACTTGCACACGGTTAGGTTAAGATAGATTATAGGAAAAAAATTAATCTAACCGATCTATCGCGGTTAACTGTTTTTAACCGCACTAGTCCTATTTAGGCAATTTTCTACCTAATTTCTGCCTAATTTCTGCCTGAATTTTCTGCCGCTTTAGACCGCCTTTTTAATAAGGCAATAAAATTACCTATTTAGGTGTCTTAGTAATTCTTAGCAGTAAAATAGTTAATTGCGGTTAACTGCCGGTAGCGCGGGTAGGTTAGAAAAGTAGTCTTTAATCTAACCGAGCGGTTATGGTTAGGTTACGGTTAAGGTACTGCGGTTAGGTTATGCAACTCTAATAAAAAATAATAAAAATATTTAATAAAATTAAAAATTAATTTATTATATTATTAATTTTAATATAATATAACTTATAGAAAATTACTATTATTAAAATTAATATATTAAACTATATAATAAATATATAAATAATATAACTAAAAAAAATAGAAAATCTTAACTAATTATATTTTACTTAAAGAAGCTTATATTAGTTAAACTAAACTATAATATTTATAATAAAGAATTATTAGCTATAATAATAGTATTTAAAGTTTAAAAAATTTATTTAGAAGAAGCTTAGTAGATAATTATTATTAAAATAGACTATAAAAATCTAACTTACTTTATAATAACTAAAAAATTAATAAAAAAATAAGCTAGATAGTTAGAGATACTCTTATAGTATAACTTTAAAATTATTTATTATAAAAAAATAGAAAACAGCTAACTAGATATATTAAGTAAATAACTAAACTATAAGCTTAAAGAAAAAATTATTAAATTAGCTATCTTATAAAAAATAGAAAATAGATCTATTATCTATAATAAATAAATATTTATAATAATAATCTATATTAAAGATAATCTAATTATAAAAATTATTAAAAAAATAGTATTAAATTAATAGATTTAAAAGATATTTAAATATTTAGATAGTAAAAAATTTATATCTAATAAAAATAATATAATTTATTTTTATAGATTAATTTATATACTTAAAATATTATAAAATAAAATTATTTAAATATACTATAATATTTTATTTTAAAGATATTTTAGTACTAAAAAAATTTTAAAATAAATCTTAAAATATTACTATTTCCTAAATATAAGATAATAAATTAAGAAATATATTAAATAATATAATATTTATATTTAAGATAAACTTTTAAAATATTAACTATATAGATTTATATAATTATTTAATATACTAATAAAATTATAGTAATAAATTACTATTAACTTTATTGGATTTTTATTATTATTTAAAAAAATAATTTAATTATAGTTATTACTAATAGTCTAATAAAATATATTTATTTTAAATTAATATATATTATTATAGATGTACTAATACTTATATATATAGTTTTTAAAATAATTATTATTAATTATAGAATACTACTATATATTATATTAAATAAAAATAAATGATTTATTTTAAAGTTTTGAACTATACTAACAAATCTTATAGAAATTAATTAATATTTTATTATAATATATTACCTGTAAGTAAATAGATAAATAGAATAAATAAATTAAATATTAGAATAGTATCTATATTACTATATTAATTACTAATAAAATAACTAGACTAATTTCTTACTACTAGTATAATTTACTTATAATAATATCTATTATATAATTACTAAAGAATTACTATTTTTTATAAACTATAGATTTAATTCTATAATTTTTAATAAATTATAAATAGTAGAATCTATCGCGAAATAAATATATAATTTAATTAAAATATTTATATATTTATATATTTAAATTTTCTAAGATATTAATTTTATAAATTTATAAGCTAAGATTTATTACGATAAATAATATAGAAAAAAACTAGATTTTAAAGAAAAGAAGAAAATATATCTATTTTATAGAAATATTAAAATAAAATAACTAAGCCAGAAACTTAACTACTAAAAATTAGAACTATTTAAAATTAATAAAAAAACTAAACTAATAAATTATTAATTTAAACTAGACTTGCACACGGCCAGGTTAGGTTAGGTTATAAGAAAAAAATTAACCTACCCGCGGTAGCGCGGGTAGGTTAAAGAAAAAAAAATAATCTAATCGCGGTATAGAAAAATTGGCAACAATTAACTGTCTTAACTGTTTTAGCGCTAAGAAATAAAGCGCTTTACTTATTTAGGTTTAGTACGGTTAAGACAGTTAGATTAATAATTCTTTAACCTAACCGTTATTTTAACCGACTTATTAAAGATCTCCTTTAATATAGCTATTTAATTTTAAAAAAAATATTAGAATATATAGATAGTAATATTTCTTCTAATTATAAAAAAAAACTATAATATTTTATCTGTAGTAAATAATATTTATCTTTTTGTTTAAAAATATAATTTTTATTATATTATAGGAGAGAAATATATATATATATATAAGTTTTCCAAGATTTAAAAGAGCTTTTTCTTAGTAACACCGATATTATTATAATATACTAGATAAAATCGCACCGTCCTAGGGATAAAAGTTCCTTATTTATATAAAGAATCTATAGAAATTATTAAAATTAAATTATCTAAGAAAATAGAATCGCATAAAATAAATTACTATAATAGTAGGTTTTTAAGGAAGCCTTCCTTAGTAACTCTAATAAATATTATATAACTATATATAATAAATTACTGTATTATATATATATAAATTATAATATAACCTACGGTATTAACTATAGGTTAATATTTTAATCTATCTTACCGACGGTTAAAGGCGGTTAAATTAGACTTTATACTTTAATCTAACTGTACCGAGTTAGTTAGGTTAGAAAGAAAATTTTAACTTAACCGAACGGTTATAGTTAGGTTCCGGTTAAGGTACAGCGGTTAGGTTATGCAACTCTAATTTAAACTACTAATAATTATATAAAAAATATACTCTATATTTTATATATTATTATTAGAATTAGTACTAAAAAATATTAGATTTACTAAAAATATTAAAATTAAAAAGAAATTAAATAAAAATATAAAGTTAAAAAGATTTTAAAATATAAAAGAATTAATAAAAAACTATACTATTTAATTAAATAAATTAAATATAATATCTTAGAAAATATATAGAAATTTATTAAGTATCTAATAAACTACCGTTAATTAGTTTAGTAATTTTATTAAAATTTAAAAGATTAAAAATCTTTTAAAAAAATAAAAAGAGATAACTAATCTTCTCCGCTATCTAAATAAAATTAGAGAAATTATTAGATAAAACAGCTAGCTAGATAAATTTTATAAAAAGCTAAGTCTTACTATTTTTTTATTTAAAATATATAATAATTTAGTATTATACTTTAATATTTTAAATTTTTTCTATTTTAAAAAAATTATTTACTTTTATAATCTTTGCTAATATACTATTATTTTATAATACTATTTTTATTTTTCTATTATTTTTTTATATATTTTAGCTAAGTAATTCTAGAATTTTTATAATTTAGATTTTAAAAATTTAAATTTAATATTATTTTTTTTAATTTTAGATAATAATTTATTCTTAGCTTACTAAAAAAATAACTATTTATTTTTAATATAAAAATTATAATAATAAATATAGTTTTATTAAATATATAAAATATATTTTAAATATTTTTAAAAATAATCTATAATATATTTTTTATTAAATTTAATATAATATTTATATATAATAAAAGAAAGAAAACTATTTTAAATAATATATTTAACTTATTTTAAATAAATAATAGCTTAATTATAATTAGTATAAAAAATTTTAAAAATACTCTTTAAAATATAGTTAGCGTAGTACTTGTTACGGCACCACCAGGGGTCAGTTATAAGAGGGCGGCCACGCTAGGCAGAACCGCTGGGTAATGACAACTAACCGAACCCTACAATAAAGAGATACTTACGACTTAGTTAGAAACTTAGTAATTATAATCTAAGCGCTAAATCTAATTAGAAAAAGCTATACAGAATTTAAATATATATATATCTTTATAAATTTGATTTTCTAGAACTAAGGAGATTATCTAATTAGAATTTATAGTATATGGAATAACATCTAAATAGTAGATTTAACTACTATTGTATACTATCTATCTATTATATTATCTACTATCGGTATACTATTATATAAAATTAAAAAAAATATAAGAACACTTATTACTATATACTTAGATTAGTTCTTTATATTTAATATAACTATTATTAATAACTATAGTACTGTTTTACTAGTACAATTTATTAATATTTTTATTATAAGTAGATATATATATTTTTTTAATCTTATTTCTATCTTTACTACTTTAGATTTTAAAATTATTATATTAGTTCTTAAGAACTCTCTTATTATTTATAGAAACCATACTGCTTCTAGAATAAATATTAATTATTTTTTAGACTAGTAGATTTTAGTTACTTCTATACTTAAACTATAATACTAGTAGGTTATATATAGCCTAGACAGATACTAGAATTTAATAAATTAAATACTAGTTAGTACGAATCGGTTTAAGCAATATATCGACTATATTAAATAATAATACCCTACAGATCTCGTAGAGTTCTAATAAAGAAATATCTTAACTAATACCTAATTACTAAAGTATAATCGTATAATTATAATCTTATATTATATTATTAGAAAGCTATCTTTCAGCTAAATCAGTAAAAATTAAGCTACCTAAGCTATTTAATAGTATATAATATAAGCTTTATATATTTATTACTTAGCTAGACTTATATATTTATATAATCATAAAAAACTAGTAGATAAAGATAATAAAAATTTTTTTACTTTAATTTACTTATTAGAACCCGTATTCGATTAGTTCGAACTATTTATTTAGGATTTTCGAATCAGCGCGCCTAACAAGCAAGACAATAATACTAAGGAAATCTTTGCAAGCTTTGAGGTCTTTAAGCAAAGACTTAAAGAGATCTTCGGAGATATTAATACGAGAAAAAATACTAAGCGAAAAATTATATAACTCCGATAAATCAGATCGGTAATATACTATACTTCTAAGTTCTAGAAGATAGTTATATATCTAGACTGGGATAATAATATATTTATTATTAGGTTTAAAGACAGACTTAAGCCAGAAGTTTAAGAGAAGTTTATCTAAATAGAAAGACTAGATAGTTTTAGTAAAATAATTAAATAAGCTGTTAAGATTAATAACTATTTATATAAGTTAAATCTTAGAAAATACAGAAATTAAACTTAGTATAGCTAATATAATTAATAAAACAATAACTATTAAGTAAATAACTAAAGGCTAATATAGCTATAAAGCTAAGAATACAACAATTCTTATAGGCCTAAACTAATAGAATTTAATATAATAAAGCTATAACACGTATTCTAATAAGAAAAAAAATAATAAAAAAAAGAATAACTATATTATAACTATAGAAAACCTAGATATATATTAAAAAACTATTAATAAAAAAAAGAATAGCATAAGCTACGCCAACAGCTAAAAGCTACTAAGAAATCTAGTAGAATTTAAAAGGCCGATAATTAGTAAAATATACTAAGAACGCTGTCTAGTATATCTAAAGAATACCCTACCTATAGTAATAAAGAAAATTTACAGCCTAGCCGGAGCGACATACTAAGCAGTAATAATAATATTAGAACTAGATAAGATATATCTTAGTCTCTATCTATTAGTTACCGCTAATATTAGTAAAAGAAACTAATATAAAAGCCAGCTTAAGAGGATTCGGAGGATAAATACTCTTATATTAACTAGGAATTCCTTAATCTACTTAATAAAGAGTACAGTACTTAACTAGAAAGCTCTATACTTAGTAGGGAGAAGACCTAGGAGATACCTAAAATATCTTTATAAAATTCCCTACAGATATACTATAATAAATACTTTGCCGAAATCCTTGTGTAGATATAAAAACAGTATACAAGAGATCTTAACAGGTAAATTACTTAAGTAGTTAAATAAGATATCAGGACCGAATATACTCATTAGAACTTAGAGTACTGGAATAAAATAGAACTATAGAGCGTATACTGAGTAAGATATAACTAATACAGCGAAATATATAGTAAGTATCGCTGAAATAATATTGACTATCACGCCGCGCTAGTATTAGCTTCTAATATAAAGCCTAAAGAACTATTCTATTACGTATACAGATTCTTATAGTATTTATATAAACACTATCGCGTATATCCGGAATATCAAAATATTCTCTAGATAGTGTGCTATAACGATATATACAAAAAATATTATGCTATAAAAACTACAGCAAAATTCACGCTAACTCTACTATTTATCGTCTTTAAAAACGGATATAAATATCTATATTAGAGATCTAACTACTCTTATATTAGGTATCTAAAATACCTATAATATAACGCGATAAGTTAGATTGCCTACTACAATAATAACTACCTAATCTATTACTGCGTAAAGCTGGAGAATAGAAAAATACCGGTACTAATAGAATAGATAAACTAGCCTGACTGGGATTATTATATCCTACTAGCAGCGATATAGAATAGACTTTATTTAAAGATATACGCTATTATTACCTAACAATTAGCTAAAGTAATAATTAACTCTAGCATAGTAGAAAACTTTATATATCTAATATTTTTTAGATACTTAGAAATTATAGAAATTCTTAAGGCGAAGTCTATATTAGTCGAAAAACTTTTAGATAAAAACTTAGAAAAATCTATCGAAATTAAATCCGAATTTCTTACTATAGCTATATAAAAATATTTTAAATATATAAACTTTAACGTGTTCCTAGTAGAGAAATATAATATTATACTAAAAATTCTATAGTTTAGGAAGTATAACTTAGTTATTAATTAGCAAGAAAAATAGTTAATATTCTACTATAAATACCTAAAAAGACCGAGTATTAGAAATATCGGAACTATACAACCTATTTATAAAGAAAAACTTAAGAATAAGATTAAGCGACTATAAGATAGATCGAATTAAATAATTAAAATAGTTATTGTAGCCATAACTATCGCAGAGAAAGAATAGTTAATAAGTCTATTAGAATAGATATTCGCGAACAGCGATAAATACACAATAATTAGTAGTATTAAAGAAATATCTAAGAATTCTTAGAATAAAAGATTTTACTTATAGGAACTATTAGTAAGTATCTCGGAAAATAATAGATCTTAAGAATAGCTAGCCGTAACTTAGAAACTAACTAAAGTTTCCTAAAAATATAAATAATTTTAGAATCTATTTAAGTAGCCCGAATATCCTAAACTACCGGAATATAGTCTATATAACTATACTATACTACTTAAACTAAAAATAGAACTATTATATTATAAAATATATTTTATATTAGAAAAAGAGTCTAAAATACTTAAGAAATATATTAATAAGAATCTTAAAAAAGAAATAATTTAACTATTAAAATTATTAGTAGGATACAGAGTTCTATTTATATCTAAGAAGAGAGAAGAATTATAACTATACATAGATTATTAATTACTTAATAATATTACTATTAAAAACTAATATTTTTTACTATTAATTAGTGAAATACAAGATCGAATTTAAGAAGCAAAATAATTTACTAAACTTAATATTACTAATATATATAACAGACTCCGAATTATAGCTAGAGAAAAATAGAAGACAGTATTTAGAATAAAATATAGCTACTATAAATATACAATTATACTATTTAGCCTTACTAACATACTAGCGTTGTTCCAGCGATTTATTAATAAAATATTAGACAAATATCTTAATAACTTTATTATTACTTATTTAGATAATATTCTAATCTTCTTAAAGACTATTAAAAAATATATTAAATATATTAAATTAGTACTTTAAAAACTTCGAATTACTAAAATATAACTTAAGCTAAAGAAATATAAATTCTATATTTAAGAAACTAAGTTTTTTAGATATTAGATAACACAGAAAGAAATACAAACTAAAAAAATAAAGATTTAAACTATTAGAGATTAGCTATAACTAAAAAATCTTAAAAAACTATAGTAATTTATCGAATTTATAAATTATTACTAATAATTTATAGATAAATATACTAATATTATAATATTACTATTTAGACTACTTAAGAAAAGTAAAGACTTCTCTTAGAGTAAAAAACAATAGAAAATATTTAAAAAGATTAAGAATTAGTTTACTATATTATTAATTCTAGTATAATACAACCTGTAAAAGATTATTACTATTAAAATCAATATATTAGATTATATAATTAGTATATAGATAATATAGCTAGACAAAGATAGAAAATCTTAGTTAATTATATTCTACTTAAGGAAGCTTATACTAGCTAAACTAAATTATAATATCTATAATAAAGAACTACTAGCTATAATAATAATATTTAAAATCTAAAGAATCTATCTAGAAGAAGCTTAGTAAATAATTATTATTAAAATAGACTATAAAAATCTAACTTACTTTATAATAATTAAAGAATTAACAAGAAAATAAACTAGATAATCAGAAATACTTTTATAGTATAATTTTAAAATTATTCACTGTAAAGAAACCGAAAATAGCTAGATAGATATTTTAAGTAGATAACCGAATTATAAAATTATAGAAAAAATAATAGAACTAGCTATTCTAAGAAAAATAGAAAATAGATCTATTATTTATAATAAATAAATACTTATAGCCATAATCTATATTAAAAATAATTTAATTATAAAAATTATCGAAAAAATAAAATTAGATTAATAAATCTAAGAAATACTTAAATACTTAGACAGCAAAATATTTATATTTAATAAAAATAGTATAGTCTATCTTTACAGACTAATTTATATATCTAAAATACTACAAGACGAAATTATTTAAATATACTATAATATTCTATTTTAAAGATATTTTAGTACTAAAAAAGTTATAGAATAAATCTTAAGAAACTACTATTTCTCAAATATATAACAATAAATTAAGAAATATATTAAATAATATAATACTTATATTTAAAATAAATCTTCAAGATACTAACTATATAAACTTATATAATTACTAGATATATTAATAAAACTATAGTAATAGATTACTATCGATTTTATCGGATCTTTACTACTATCTAAGAGATATAATTTAATTATAATTATTACCGACAGATTAACTAAGTATATTTATTTTAAATTAATATATACTATTATAGACGCACTAGAACTAGCACAAATCTTCTTTAAAATAATTATTACTAACTATAGAATACTAATATACATCACATTAGATAGAGATAAATTATTTATCTTAAAGTTTTAGACTATACTAACAAATCTTATAAAAATTAATTAATATCTTACTACGGTATATTATCTGTAAATAAATAAATAAATAGAATAAATAAACTAGATATTAGAGCAGTACTTATATTACTATATTAACTATTAATAGAACAACTAGACTAATTTCCTACTATTAATATAATTTATATATAATAATACCTACTATATAATTACTAAAAAATTACCGTTCTTCGCGAACTACTAGACTTGCACACAGTTAGGTTAAGGTAGGTTATAGGAAAAAAATTAACCTACCCGCGCTACCATGGTTAGATTAAAGTTTTCTATATAATCTAACTAATCTACCGCGGTTAACTGTTTTTAACCGCACTAGTCTTATTTAGATAATTTTCTACCTAATTTCTGCCTAATTTCTGCCTGAATTTTCTGCCGCTTTAGACCGCCTTCTTAATAAAGTAATAAAATTGCCTATTTAAATGTCTTAGCAATTTTTAGCAGTAAAATAGTTAATTACGGTTAACCGCCGGTAGCGCGGGTAGATTAGAAAAGTAGTTTTTAACCTAACTAAGCGGTTATAGTTAGATTACGGTTAAGGTACTACGGTTAGGTTATGCAACTCTACGAACTACAGGTTTAATTCTATAGTTTTTAGTAAGCTATAAATAGTTAAATCTATTACTAAATAAGTATATAATTTAATTGGGATACTTATATATTTATATATCTAACTTTCTTAGAATATCGATTTTATAAACTTATAAAATAAAATTTATTATAATAAATAATACGGGAAGAAATTAAATTTTAAAAAGAGAAAGTATATCTGCTTTGTAGAAATATTAAAACTAAATAATTAAGCTAAAAACTCGATCACTAAAAATTAGGACTATTTAAAATTAATAAAAAAACTAAACTAATAAATTATTAACTTAAACTACTAGCGACTATACAAAAAATATATCCTATATTTTATATATTACTATTAGAATCTATACTAAAAAATACTAAACTCACTAGAAATATTAAAATTAAGAAAGAAACTAAATAAAAGTATAAGATTAAGAAAATCCTAGAATATAAGAGAATTAATAAAAAGCTATACTATCTAATTAAATAGATTAGATATAATATCTTAGAAAATATATAGAAATATATTAAATATTTAATAGATTACTGCCGACTAATTTAGTAGTTTTATTAAAAATTAAAGAATTAAAGATCTCCTAGAAAAAAGAAGATAAATAACTAATCTTCTTAGCTATATAAGTAAACTTAGAGGGGTTATTAGATAAAATAGCTAGTTAAATAAGTTTTATAAAAAGCTAGATTTTATTATTATTTTTATCTAAGATATATAATAATTTAATATTATACTCTGATATCTTAAAATCTTTTTACTTTAGAAAAGCTATTTACTTTTATAATCTTTATTAATATAATATCGCTTCTTAATATTATTTTTACTTTTCTATTATTTTTTTATATAACTTAGCTAAATAATTAGAGTTGCATAACCTAACCGCAGTACCTTAACTGTAACCTAACTATAACCGCTTAGTTAGATTAAAGACTACTTTTCTAATCTACTTGCGCTACCGGCGGTTAACCATAATTAACTATTTTATCGCTAAGAATTACTAAGATATCTAAATAGGTAATTTTATTGCTTTATTAAGAAGGCGGTCTAAAGCGGCAGAAAATTTAGATAGAAATTAGACAGAAATTAGGTAGAAAATTGCCTAAATAGGACTAGTATAGTTAAAAACGGTTAACCGCGGTAGATCGGTTAGATTATATAGAAATCTTTAATCTAACCGCGGTAGCGCGGGTAGGTTAATTTTTTTCCTATAATCTACCTTAACCTAACCGTGTGCAAGTCT